>KN483000.1:191865-202983 GCA_000787095.1 Periophthalmodon schlosseri | reverse complement strand
TTCATTCTAACACTCATCCTTTCCTCGCCATGGCTGGTCACTGATAACACACTGCTCTGCAACTTTGTCCTGATGCACGGAGCACTCTTGGCAATTAGCTCCGTTTAAAACAATGGCGCCTAGCCTGGTTGCTACGGTGATGAGTAATAACAGCCATTACTAAAATAATTGGGATGGCGGTGGCAGGCCCTGATGGTCTCTGATATGAATCACAATATTGATGCAGACAATGGGAGCAATAATGACTACAATTAGCGGTAATTGTCAAGTTCCCCCTTCCTGTTCTGCGGAGTATTAGTGTCTTCTCTGTTTTTATCCCGTCTTGTTTTGGGTTTTGCTTGTGATTAGATAAATCTGTAAGCTTTGACGATTTCATTAAAGGTACAGTATGTAACTTTTCCGAAGAAGGGTCCACCACTTTCCCGTCTCCATTAAGATGTTATTGCTTTGTCTGGAATGTTCCACAGCAAACGTATCTACGTCCATGGAGATAGAAGCAGGTGACACCAGTAGGCCACGTTACAGGTAGTGTGGCTCACTCCAGACAAAGAAATAACATCTCCATGGATACAAGCATAACAGACACTCCACCAGAAAAGTTACGTAGTGTATCTTTATTACATTTGGAGAAAGGTACAGGGATCTGGTGTTGTCTAAGTTGTGATATCCCTTCTTCAGGTTGAACACTTCCTACGCACTGGACTACTCATCGGTTTGCGCCTCACGCTAACTTATGACAGGTGCAGATAAAGACATGTGGCCTAAAGCAGGGGAGCCAGCACCATCTGTTTGTCCCTGAACGCCCCATGTCTCGTAAAGGTGTTTCAACAAATCTCCCTCTACCGCCACCAAACCCACCACCACACTATGGAGCTCTGCCATCTTTAGCGGCACTTCTTGTTGCCCGCTTCATCATTATGCATCAATATTGACGTTGTTCCCGTTCTAAATCCTCCCCACAGCTACCACTTTGCCAGGAAGAGATGGAATGCAAATTGTGATGCAAATTGGTAAATACTAGTTTGGGGCAGCCCAGCGAGATGGTCGTCTCTTCAAGGCAATCACTTTCCTCTCGGGGCTTGAGCCATAGAACTAATTGCGGCACCGATGATTTGTGTACCAGATGCCGGGCGCTGTGTCCATTGTGCGCAGTGGGAGACGTGCCTTAGATAGCCCACGTCAACCGCCTGACCCACAAACATAGAGGGTGCTCCAATCAGTGTATAATCAAGCTACTCATTACACAGTCAGAACGCCAAAAACATCAAAGAGGAACCCCGCTGCTTCTCCACTCTTGTTGTCTCAAAATATTGGATCCCAGGCTGAGACAAGTTTGTTTGAGAAATGATGGAATGTAAAAAGTCAAAGGGTTTCCAAATTGCTTCACATTTTGGAGGTCTGACCATTGGACTGGAGTTGATACACTTTAGTTTGCTTAATAAGGCTACAAATGTTTTATTAGTTTCTGGGATTTTTTATTTTGTAAATGTTTGTATGCTTTTATGTAGAAAGAGTACACGCATTTATACATGGGGGGATAAAATTGTGCCAAGTGTTTTTCTGGTGTCATTCACAAAAATTAAACATGTGTTGGTTAGTGCCTCAGTGATAACAAAAAATACTGAATATACCTGATCCCAACTAGGGCTGCAAGGTTAATTGTAATGAAATTAAAATTGCAATTTAAGTTAAAAGAATTATCAAATCTGTAATTATTTAGCTAGTAGAAAAAAGCTTGTTGTACCTTTGGATATATATGTCTGTGTTCTGAAATGCATGGGACCAGTTCATGCGACAGTGGTGGAAGGTAACAAAGTACAAGTAGTAAAAAATACTGTACTTAAGTAGAATTTTTAGGTATCTGTACTTTACTTAAGTACGTTTTACAGTGGATACTTTTTACCTTTATTTCACTACATTTGAGAGCAAGTATCTGTACTGAAGAAAAATTAAGAAATTGATTTATATTGCATCTGTTGACCAAAATATGTAAAATCAATACAACTACATTTAACACTTGTGTGAAATGCTTTTACTTTTTACTCTTAAAGTACATTTTTAAACTTAAATACTTTTACTTAAGTTGATTTTTTCATGTAATACTTTTACCTTTACTTGAGTAACTTTTTACCTCTGTATCTGTACTTCTACTTAAGTAACAAAATTGAGTACTTCATCCACCACTGCTCCTGGAGTAGTTTACAATGTCCACTTTGAACTGAATCCTTCTGTTTTAAACATATATCACAAATCTAATCGTAATTACAATTTGAATTTGTCAGAAAAATTGCAATTCAATTTTTTTTTTCCAAAATTGTGTAGCCCTAATCCAAACCCTTTCCCAAAATGAAAGCTATTATGTGAGATTAAAAAAAAAAAAACAGGTTGCAAAATTGCCAGGCTTACATATTGTACAAGTTGAAAGCCAGTGAAAAGCAAGGTTTCATTCCCTTTATATGCATTTTACAAAACAAATTAAATTATGTAACACCTGATTAAATAGCTCCACTCGCAATGCATGAAGTGTTCTCACAACGGTACAATTGTCTCTTGGATTATTATTATTTAACTATGTTTCATGGAAGCCAAAAAATACATAACTGTAATAACAATATGAATTCAAAGCAGACAAATCCTGCTACCTGGGGGCGTTTGTTTTTGAGTGGTGCATCTCTTCTTTCAGGTGTTCCTTTAAACCCAGAACTGAGGATTCCGCTCTTAATAGCACATTATGCATTCAAAATAGTGTTGATTCATTCGGTTGAGACTAGCCCGCGGCGCTAGAGCTGTTTATGCTAGCCGCTTGTGTTTGCGCAGATGAATGGCTGTAATTATAATCACCCTTTATTATGCTCATAAGAACACACTGTTATAAGGGCTTCCACTTACTTTGTCAGTGCCTTTTAAAGCTATACTATTTATTCTGCTTTGCTATCGCTTTGTCTTTTAACTCCTCCGTCTGTGCTATTTTCTTCTAAGCTGAGCCTGTGTTATAAACGAATGAAGGACGGTCTAAGTACTGTATTTTCAAAGGACTTCTATCACAAAGAAGTGGAGTGAAATTGAACATCTCTTTCGCTTCCCTCTCCTCGTCCCCTGCCTGTTTTACCTATTCGCCTTGCTCTCCTCGTTCCCCGGTTTTAACGGTGATCATTTTGTGTCTCCACAGCCCATTGTCAGACGGTGCAGACGGAGAATGTGACAGTTTTGGAAGGAGCGACGGCCCAGATCTCCTGTCGGCTCCACAACTACGATGGGTCAATAGTGGTCATCCAGAATCCACGCCGACAAACGCTCTTCTTCAATGGCTCAAGAGGTAAGTTAAATGGACTATCAGGTTTTATTGGGAGAAAATCATCCGGATTGCTTTCTGGCATCACTATTGGAAACTGTATAATGCACAAAATGAACTAGATTTACTCCATTGTCTTCCCCACCAAGGATTTTGTATTTCTAGTTTGTTTGTTTTGACCATTCAACTCCAAATATGGCGCACTAAATCTCAGACACATAGCAACTGCACTTACAAATTGGAGTGACATTATTTTACCATAATGTATTCTAGGTTACATTTTATAAGTATGTATTTTAAGGTGTACTATGTAATTTTTCTGTAGTGTGTCTGCCAACTGCTTGTCTTTAGGGAGAGGTTATTGCTTTGCCTGGAATATTCCACAGTACGGCATTAGTTATCTCCGTGGAGTGGTGAAGCAGTTCCAATAAGAATGAATATTTGCAGATGTTTTTGAACAAATAAAACACCTGTAATTACATAAATGCAAATGATACACTTAATGCCATTCTATGAAACATTCCTGCCAAAGTCATAACATGTCAATGGAGACCCTTTGGAACAGTTACATCGTACCCCTTAAAGCTACCATCCGTAAGTTTATTTGATTATTTTTACCAGTAGGTGGCAGATGTGAAAATACTTCCTTGTGATACTTCCATGGAGCGAGGCCAAAATCACAGCAGAAGTAATGAGGGAGAGCGCTGTTGTCTTGTCAGAGTGCAACAAAGTGATTAAAAAAGCATTAGATGGGCAATAGTAAATACTTGATTATTCAGCTCCACAAAGCAGAAAGGTCCTTACATTTGGAAATGTAAATCTTGAATGTGCTCCTCACTACAAATATTTGGGGTTCACATTTGATGAATTTATGATTTTTGACAGTGAGGTAAAAATCCTTGCTACTTCAGCCAGCCGAGCTCTAGGTTCTGTGATTAACAAGTTGAAAATGTGTAAAGACCTCGGTTATGAAACATATTTTAAGTTGAATGAGGCCTGTGTATCTCTTGTTCTAAATTATGCTGCTGGTCAGACCGGGCTCAGCCTCGGATGCTGTGGCAAACAGAGCAATCCGCTGTTTTTTGGCAGTGCACAAGTTTTGGCAACGCAGGGTGATATCGTCTGGGTCCGTGGCCCAATCCAAAGAAAGTGTGACATGGTTAGACTGTGGACTCGGATTATTAATATGCCCGATAACAGCGTATCAAAAAAGCTCTTTGAGTGGAGAAAAGCCAAGTCACCCTGGGCAGCTTCGGGCTGTTTTTGCTGAAGCACAATTTCAGTATGTATTTCATAACAATTTTCCAGCAGCATCAGCAGAATAAGAGCAAAACTGGTGTCCAATTATGAAGAGCAGCAGCTGAATAGGATCTTGACTAAACCCAATTTGCGGACATATACTCAATTAAAAGATACATTTAAGACTGAATTTTATGTCAGAACAAAATTGACCAAAGATTGTTGATTGCCCAGCTGCGCCCAGGAATTCTTCCTGTAACCTTAGAAACTGGGAGGTTTTCTCCAACCCCTGAAGAAGA
This sequence comes from Periophthalmodon schlosseri, assembly GCA_000787095.1. Classification (NCBI taxonomy): domain Eukaryota; kingdom Metazoa; phylum Chordata; class Actinopteri; order Gobiiformes; family Gobiidae; genus Periophthalmodon; species Periophthalmodon schlosseri. Next base: position 198,153 of record KN483000.1, on the reverse strand, counting down.
CAGACTGTGGTTTGTGTGAGTTGGGAGAAGTGGAAAGTGAAGCTCATTTTTGTTGTATTGTCTTTTTCCATGAAGAATTTAGAAATTCTTTATTTGATGAAATGTTCACCCAATTCCCTGATACGTTCTGGTGTAATGACGACGATATGATGAACTGGTAGTTTGTAAAGCCTGGAAGAAGCTGCAGACGTGTTTGTTTAAATGAGTCTGTTTGTGTTTGGAACACACATGTCTTAAAACATAGGATGTTTTGTTTAAAATGATTTATTGCTATGGAAACTGTCTTAATTGTTCACCATTCTGAGGCCCTTAAATATGCAATATGTACACTTTAATCCAAGTTTAAAAGTAAAGTGGAGTCTGTGGAGTTTGCTACTTGAAAGTTTAACTATTTCTATAACTAGTACAACTACATCTACTACTGCGGTAGGAACAAGAATTGACTAAATCAGTGCACTGTATGATGTCATCAGTTGGTAATCCAGATAGACTCTTAGAATAGTTAGAGTCCACATACTTTCACCACTATTCTGATCATTTCTGTGCTCAAATTGTGTGCAATACACTGCCAAAACTTTATTAGTAGCAGTTACTGTTTTTAGCCTCATTCGCTTCACTTTTTGCCCCCTGGCTTCCATATTCGAATTCCACATACAGATCTACAGATATTCTAATTCCACGTACAGATTAGCATGATGAAATAATAACCTCTATAAAAATACAATTACGCTTATAGAATGTTGTGTGAAACTGGCCATACTTAAACATCACGGCATAAATAAATTAAACTATGAATTAAGCAATATGTGTTATGTTAAAGAATAAAAATGTCCTTTACAACATGCAGTGTGTTATTTTTGTGAAATAATGAACCATATGGAAACAGCTGTCTGTGACTGTGTAAGAACTGGATAAGTGGATGCAACAGTTCAAACAGAAACATGTTCCTTACTCATGGTTCAAAACTGGGTACAGGGCCTTTAAGTTCTACATAAAAAAACAGGTCCTAAGGTCTTTGGAAGTAGTTAAAAAGTCCTGAATAATGCATGATGTAAGACCTTTAAGCATAGTCACCAGCACCTTTCACCTTTGGCTTTAGAAGCACTTAGAGAGCTTACTTTAGCTTTGGCATTGCTTTGTACCGCTATAGTCAAACTTTATTATTCCCGGCTTGACGCAGTGTCTTCTGTAATATTCTCTATGTGGTCTTGGTAGACAAAGTGTGTTTATTCATATGCCCCCGGTGCCATTTAAAAGCAGCCATGGGTGACTCACATCCCACCCACTTTACAATTCTCCCATCGCAAATGTCCTCACTTTGCATTTTAAGCGATTTCACATTAAAAAGTCAGATAACTGCTGAGTTAATTTAGGAGACGGTTCTAGTCTTTGCCCCAGCAGTGCAGCCGCCGGAACAATGCTAAAAGCTTAGTTCTCCAACTCTCCTCTGCCTTCTCCACTCTTAACCCCAGTGATGAGATCAGTTATTGCTGCTACTCATTAGAAAGGGCCTTGATAATCACATGTTTTTTAATGCCAGCTTTGTGGAAAATTATAGTAGTAACTGATATTATAATGAAGTTTCAATGGAGGCCCGAGGCTACGCAAAGGCATCACATACGTTCTTATAATTAATTAGGGCCAAAGTTACTACCTTCACCAAGATTTTCCATTTTGTTTTTGCTTCTGGGAAAGCTCTTAGCAAGAAACGATCAAGGTTATCAACAATAGCTTTTTTTAAAGATGTCGGGGACTTAATTGCGTTGCTGTATGATAAGTTTGTCGTTGCCTTATTAATGTATTGTGTATGGTGGGTTGAAGGCATAACTTCAAGACATCTAAAAAGGGAATATTTGCTAAAGGGATTAACAAAAGACTACACAAAGGGAAAAAAAAAATGTAAACACACTTTTTAAAATGATCATTTAGCCAATCGAGGTCGTTCACTTTCAAAGGTACTCACATTTATTCAGCAGTGTACACAGACACAGGCGGAAAGGCAGGTGAATCGTACTTTTCAAGGGTGCTTTGCTAGTACTGGGGCTTGCACTGCCAACTTTGACTTAGTGAGAAAAGCCTTGGGTCCTACACGTGTTGCAAAAATAGTCTTTGGCAACCACAGGAGATCTGAGGGGAGATGCTTATACATTATTACCCATTATCTTGCAATGCTTTAAAAACAAGAATAGAAATGGTGAAAAACTGGATACTGTCATTGTAGATTTCTGGGTAAGTCTGAACAATTACATCTGTTCAACCAAGCTGTTACAAACCCGTCATTGTAGTTTCAGGTATACAGCTACGTGACGGCTGTTTTTCTCGCAACTTACTTTTCAAAATCCGTGTGCATTGGAAAACAGCTTGTACGGACTTGATTTGAAATAAATACAAAATAGTCTTTTACTTAACGTTACCATCTGTAAGTTTATAACAGTATGGCAGGAGTTAGACCTTCCCCTCACATGGCCTTTGTTTAGACTCACCCATAGGCTGTATATATAAATGACCATAGCTAACCTGCTAGCCGCCACGTTCCAAATAGGAAGTGAGCATGGGCCTGCTTCCAGCTCCATCGACTCTGGCTGCAATTCACTTTCTATTGAAAAACTGTCGCCCCTCTCTCCATAACTGCTGCTGTCAGGCTTGTCCTTTTGGTCTTACAATGTTCATATTAATTATTCAATATTGTGTCCTTAAATCAAGATATGAACATTAATAACAGACAAATCAGGCACCTTTTTCTTCCTAAGGTCGCTCCTGCTAGGGTTAGCAACAGATTTGATTGACAGTGTTGCTAAGCGCCCGCTCCCTGTTAAACCAGCAGGGAACTTTATGTAGTATTTTTTGACCTACAGTGTCCAAAAAAAATCCTTTGAAAACAATATTGCATCAGAAACCAAAATGCAGATAAAATGCAGCTAAAACAACAGTGGACCATATATAAAAAAAAAAAAAAGAAAAAAGGAAAATCAGTATTTATTCATAATAACCTCCTTTTTCTTAGTAGTAATTTGTACTACTGGCTCTGGTATAAGTGCCACTCATACTCAACAAGTTTGTGATTATGCAAAATCTTGACTGGGGCTAATACACGTAATTATTAAGCTCTAACCTAATATTTAAAACTGCAGTGTGGCTAAGATTATCTTGCCTGCTGACACATTTGGCCTGTGCACTTTATTTTAATGTAGAAAAAACAGTCTTTGAACAAGTGCAAATTATCAGTTGAAAACATTATTCAAACCTACATTAATTCATTTCTAAGTGATTTTTCCGTGTACATTTTTGAACCCATTCTAAATATTCATGGATTAAAGCCTGGGGCGATAGCAGTCATATCGATTCACAAGTCAAGACTTCTTCACTGCCCTTAACAACTGCCCGTGTGCACGTTCTATTGTCTTCTATGGATTTTTCAAACGACGCATGAAAAATTTAGCCAGAAAAAAACAACATAAACAGAAGCTTTCGCCATTGTCTGATTCAATACCTCTTTCACTCCGGCACTTGTTAGTCACCGCCGACACAAAGCGGGCTCTAATTGGCTGTAGAGGTCGTGGTGTTTTAACTCCGCTGGTTTCCTGGTTTCGATCAGATGAGAGCGAGCGGTAAGTTCCATTAAGTATTTAAACATAGTCGGCCGTGTGTGCTCTCCCGGGAGACGTGGACCCGCACCTTAGAGAGAGCGCGGCGAGGCCTAATCAGAAGGAGCAAGCCAACAGACAGAATGAAAGGTGAAATGAGACAGAAAAGAAGCTAGAAGAAAAGATAAGTGGAAAAAGTTGTTAAAGAATGGTGTCAGGAAGTGTCTGGTTAAGTATCAGTTTTATTCAACTCAATTCAACTTAATATAGGGTTATGATGCTTTTTTGGGGTATTTAGTGTTAATCTGTAACACACACTGTTGTCACAATACTAAAATTTTGAACTTGATTTCAATACTAAGGAATAGACTCGATACTTGATGATTCCAATACCACAATGATAATTTTAAAAAAAACTCTTTTTAGACAATAGAACGTAATTTTCAACATGAAGTAATAGTACTTTCTTTAATATACCGATACCTGCTCAAATGAGTATCTCGTTAGTAACTGATTTTCGATACTTTTGACCCTAACATATATGATCATGATTTCAGATTTATATATCACTGTAGCACTGATCTGAAATTACTGAAAAGTAATTGAAAAGCTGGTCCACTGACTTCCTGTTCAAAACTGCAGATCAGATTATTCGCATCTCACTGTAGCAAGCAGTGGATTTTCATGTTTAATTGTAGAAAAATGGCTACATATAAGACCCAGAGTCTAACTTTTTGGAATAATCACAAGTAAGAACTGAGAAGTGGGTGGAGATAGGGTGTAAATGAAAACTGTTTTTTTTTTTTTTAACACGCAAGTCTCAGACATTGCAGGATTATTCAAACGCACATGGATCAATTGAAATACAACTCGTAGGAAACACTGTTACAACATGGTTAAAAGCTCATAAAACAATAAACCTTAAATAATCTGTAAAAAAACAAAAAAAAACAAAACTGTTATATGTTTGACTTGATTAAAACTAATGCAGATATCACAATGAAGAATATGCCAAAATATGTCTTAGCCCCATGTTGCTAAACTCAGTGCTGCTAATATCAACATGCTACACTGTTAACATTCATTAGCATTTCCTGCAATGTGAAATCCAAAGTCTTCCCACAATTTCAATATAGTACATACATTATTTATATTATTTATACTATTTTAAGATATCAAATGTGAAACACGCATATCTGGTCAACACAAATTGTAGGAAACTGAAGGCACCAGGACCCAGTGGGATTTAATGTATGTGGTCCATGGTGGTTTCTGACAGCTGCTAGCAAACGCAATCACACAAAAAATATATTTCCTCAGAGTTCAAAATCTGAACAATTCTAGCCTGGTCGTTTCTTGTTACCATTGTGCAAGCAGCCGAGCTTAGCTAACTTTTTGGTTCACTATTCCGTGTCTTTTCTCTCATTTCTTGCTTTGACGGTGAAAGTTGGAGCATGTTGAGCTAACACTTACAGGTAGGGTGAAGTTAGTTAAATTGGGCAACTTTTTGCTAAATCAACGATAATTTTAAGTTGTTTTTGGCATTGAATTGTGTTATTATAGATAGTAAGCATTTATATTTTGGGATGAAATTGAGGGAAAAAAAAAACAAAACACTTTTCAAACCACAGCTGGTAAACATTTTTGGAGAAGAGCAGTGTTTAGGTAAAATGAGCCACATGCTGAGGTAAAATTAGCCACTCGTCACCTACGGAGAGTGAAAGAGATTTTATAAGGAAATGTAAAGGTGTACTATGTAATTTATCTGGTAGATGGTCCACTACCTGCTTATTTTCACGGAGACGTTATTGTTTCGCCTGGAATGTTCAACAGTATGACATGAAACCTAACTATCTTCATGCAGACAAGCAGGGGACGTCGCCAGGCCAAGCTACAGCTCAGATCTGTGGAGAGGCGACCCCGCTCGCAGAAAGAACGTTCGATTTCTTACAATCCACTCACTTTAGGGCCATTATAATTCCATTTCATCCACATCTGCCACACCAATATCTTACATTCGGAGTTCTTTTATGCCCAGTCACTCCCCTCATAACTGTTGTAAACGCCTTGAATTAGTTTGCCTGTTTTGCAAGCCGACGAGCAGCTGGGGGTGTGCTTTATGAGATGGCCGGGACAGATAGCCGTAATAGAGCGGTCAGACTTATTCAAATAGATTTCTCTCTCCCCATCAGAGCTGTATCTGGCTCTCCCTCAGCTCCACCTCAGCATGCAAATGAGCCAGGACAATAAAGGTGAACTTGGGCTTGAACAGAAGTCTGACATTTAGTTGCCATTTAGTGCAGAGAAGAAAAAAAGATTTACCTACCTGATGGGAATAGTTCTTGAACAATGCTCTCTCCGGCAGCAGACGGATTGGGAATTTTGGGCCTGCGGATTAGTGAGGTGTACTTCCAGGAACTACAGACTCTGCAGCTTAGGGACAGCGCCGAGTCTCTGGTGGATTTGTGTCTCTTTCCATATTATTCTTCCGCACCTGCTACATTACATAGTCAGTGGCTATGTCGGAAACTTCTCCGCATTAAAACTAAATCCACTACGGAATCTGGCATGTTCGTACAATCCTCACTGAATGACTCTTAGGAAAGTATTTTTTTCCGATATGAAATAACTTATAATATTTAATGTGACAAGAACGTCCAATTTAAGTATTCAATAGCTTAAAATACCCAAACGTCATTTGAGT
>KN483000.1:154683-191797 GCA_000787095.1 Periophthalmodon schlosseri | reverse complement strand
ATAAGAGACATTTATTAACACATAGGGCAGCATTACAAGATTTATGCTAATGGATAATAGAAAATGTAATTTGTTGAGTTCACAGTAAAATGAATATAGTGGCTAATCATAGGATCCATTTATGAAAAGATGTATTGTAAAAGTAAAATAGTGGTCTTACTGCAGCAGTTCTTAACGTGGTGGCATTAAATTTACCAGTTGTTATATTGTCACAGTTGCTAGCTTTGTTAGCTAGTTGGTGTGTAGCCATGTTTGCGATTAACTTAGCTGTTCTTTGTGTGTGGCTTGAGATCAGGGGCGTAGCACAAAATCCTGGGCCCTGGGTACAAATCATCATGGTGGGCCCACACTGTGTATTATCTAATAAAAAATGCACATCACAGACTTTGTGAGGGGCGCCTCATTCTGTAATGTGGTCTGTCTGTGATAATATACGAGATATTTTATCAGCGTCAATTTTAGCTAAACAAAAGTAGTTTAGCAGTTTGGTTGTCAGCTTGCTAGCTTTAGTCTGTCATGCATCCAATCACGTTAGCGATTATATTTATTTTTATACATACCTCTGGATTGAACATTTAAGACTTTGCTTTACAGGCCAGATATGCCAAACGTGAAATGCATCAGTAAAAACAAAAGAGCAATGAAACAACTCCATAAGCTGGTAATTACTGGTAAATGCATTTATCACACTACAGTTTAAATACTTTCCATTGAACCCTAAATTTTGTACTTAGCATCTTAAAATCTACATTTTTTTTTAGCATTAGGCTAACTGACAATTCCATGAGGTATGACGACATAATCCCAGTCTCTATGTTACAATGGGAAGATATTAAAATCATGCAAAATAAACTCCTCTGTTCATAGATCAAAGTTTGAGGAAAGCTTTGAAGAAACAGTTAGCTATTCAATCTTCAAAACATGCACAAAATATCTAATTTAGTAAGTGATGCCAGAGGAGTCAAATTAGAACATCTACTTCCCTGGTCCAAAAATGAAACTTTCGCAGTGCAGACGTGTTGTGGTGATTTAGGACTCTGGGTTGAGGGAGACAGCTCATTTCTATCCCAAATCTTCCATCTTGCTTCCCCTCTCATCCCCAGGCCGCGCACATAAAGCCAATATCTATACAGCGTGTTGATGAATGATGGCCAGTGTTACATCAGAGCAGCACACTCTCCCCAAATCAGCCAATGCCAACAAAAAGGAGCCCAGAACCCAGATGGAATGAAATGAGACACACTTTTGAAAGAATCTACTCGCCTGCATCAATATTAAACCATTCTCTGAGGCATTCATGAGGATCTATAGACATCGAGCAAGCGTCACTATTATGAGCCTTATTCGTTATTATCAGCATCTTTCTCACAATGATTCAACGCCTTCCCTGTTGTAACAAAAGGAAAATTGCTCACCTCTTTTTGCCCGGTGTTTTTGTGCGGTGTCCAGCAGATGATGCATGCTCTTTCGCCTTTTGTTTTTACATCTTGGCTAATGTGTGCTTGAGTAGGCCCACTACTTCATCTAATAGCTTGACTAAATTATCTGGCTGGTTTAAGCGTGCAAAGTGAGTAGCGGTGAACATTACTATAATGGTAAAAGGAAAAAATGGCAATACAATTCCAAGACACTAATTGAAATTGGCTGAAATGAGCTGCAAAAGGTACCGTATTATGCTAAATTTGTAATGTTGTTCAAAAATCATACTTTGAGTTGTTTGTTGTTTTGTTGGAGTAATTTGATTAGCCTAGATGTGAATATATCCTCTATTATTTCATTTGGCTTTCAGTTTCTCCTCTTAAAGCTACCATCTGTAACTTTATTTGATTTTTTTTTTTTTTACCAGTAGAAGGCAGATGTTAAACTTGTTGAGAATACAATAGGGCCGAGTCAGCCAATGTAATTACAAATGTTAGCTTAAGTTTCCTTCATACTTCATCTACCAACATCTGCCATATATGCTTCATGTTGCTAATATCTTTGCCATTTCATGCAGTCCCCAATATTGCCAGCAGAGCAACCTACAGCCGAACTTGTCCAAAAGTTGTTTCTATAATATGAAACATTTTGAAACAATTGATTAAAAGGAGATAACTTCAGGGAATACTCAAAATCACCCAATAAGCATCAGGAGAAGGAATAACACCCGATTCTCAAATTTGAAAATGATAGAAGCAAGACATCTGTTATGTTGTATCAATGTACTGCCTGCAGCCGCTCCACTGAGACCGACTTTGCAAACTCTCTCTGAACTTTTTATATCAAAACCCTGCTTCAGATTTAGCAGAGCTATGCTATCAATTCCGGCCGCTGAAAATCTACTGGGGTGCTGTCATTTCACAATTTCATTCAAGCTTTACCTATTTTTTTTTTTTTGTTCTTGTCGCCAGAGCTGTCGACAGAAGTGACATCACAAATGAGACTCTTGTGAAAAGTATACAGCCGCTTCCACTCCCGGATTGTGAGGGAGATACCATAGAAGTAATTTGGAGAGCACTGTCCCGCAGCTAAATCGTTTACACATTCTTGCAGAAAATCTTTGCTTGTTTCAATGGTCTATCTTTGCACAATTTCGATGCTAACACTGAGATGTAAAATCAAAGAACGTCGAAAACCAGAATATATGCAGTGATAAATTTGTTCTTGGAAATATGGGCAAAACACTGACATAAATACTGACATAATATGGCAAATCAATAGGTTGTGTTCACGTTGTAAAAGTTGATGATGTCATAACTTCAGATGGAGGGAAGGGGCCTATAAAACTCTACAGGAGATTACTGTTTTTGCAAGAAAGATCCAAATATAATCCAAAAATGTATTTATTGGATTTATAAGGATTGGCTCCACAAACTTGTCATATTAATTTTATGGTTTGAAATCCTTTCAGCTGATAACAATCACATCTTTGGGGTTAAATAATAACTCCACTTTCTAATGCTATTAAATAAAAAATGAAAAAGTACTTCCTTTTTACTTATTTATGCTGACAGACAAGACATAACAAAAGATAATGAAATTCTGCCAACTGGACTAAAGTTTTAGAGTGAAGACTTTTTGTTACTTCAGTTCTGGTCTGGTTACTGATGGGACACTTGGAAGCCACTGGTGGGACACTACCTTGGAAGCCACTTGGACGGGTGGTGAAACGTCTTCTTTTGCTATGGATCCTACCTGGACGACTGAGGGATTACACAGACATCTGACAGAGAAGACATTAAACTTTGTACCAGTTTTGGTTTCATGTAGATAAAGCCAGTTAATTTCAGATATGTTAACCATAAACCAGGGCAACAAATCTACAGTCTGAAAATGCATTCATTTCATCATAGAATTCAGACCTGCCCTCCAGCTCAATTTTAAATAATAGGCACGCTACAGTGTTGTGATGTCCTGTGAACGCAACCTTGTATTTGAAGATGATTTTCAAAAATAGAAGCCAATATATTGTCAACAATTTTCGAGGCTACAAATAGTAATAATGCATCAGTCTAATATCGCACTTTTCCATTCATTCATTTCATTCATTCCATACTTGGTGGTGGTAAGCTTCTATTGGGGCTGACTAAGGGAAGCAAGGCTGCCAATCTGCGCCATCGGGTCCTCTAACCACCTCCAACACTCACCGCATTCATACTGGGCAATCTGGGTGAAGTGCCTTGCCTAAGGATACAATGTCAGTTTCTGCCACTGGTGCCCCACTGTGGCATCTGGTATTCAGCGGTCTCCCATCCAAATAGTCTCACAAGTGCTTGTACTTTACATACCTTTTCAGCTTGCTTACAATGTTAAGTTTTTTTATTACCCATAGTCTCAAAATGTCTGCCTTGCATTTCTAATATGCTCGTGAAATATTTTTCTTTCACCAGCTGCTCAATGTCTCAACATTACTGACATATATAAGATTTGCAGAGGGCCTTTTTTTTACTATGCACGCGTTTGCCTTCTGGAAAACAACCAAGCTAATTAGAGAAAAGGCAGAATTATCTTCCTTAGCCACATACTCCGCCGTAATGAGAGATTGGCGACGATAAGTCAAATTACCAAAATAACTCCGGAGATTTCTTTAAGTGTGGATTTTAGTTAACTGTGGCGTATTGATTAGTTAGGGCACAATGACAACAACGCCGTAGACTAAATAATGAAGTCAAGCTAATGTCTAGTCTAATTAGCATTCTCGCCGTGTGCGTGCGGAGAAGTGGCTCGTCATTGAGTTGCTGTCAGATTACAAAGCCACTCCCAAAGGACTTTGACAAACAACTCGAATAAAACCAGGCTAAACGACGGCCAGTAATCAGACATCACAAAAGAGAGCATCACGTACATCAAGACATAAAAGGGTTAGGTCAAGACGCCATGTTTTTTTCAAGGTTTTTCTATTTTCGAGACTAGTACATTGTGTTCCATGTTAAATAGATCGATACAAAGGTCAGAATTAGTGGTAGGTTCAGAAGCAGTTGGTGTAAAGTACAACTGGTAGAGCTACAGTGTATCGAGAGTAGATAGTGTATAAATAGAAAAATTAAGTCCACACAACTAAATGTAGCGATAGCTGGCTTCAGGAAATTGTGCCTTGGCAATGATGATCTGGACACCAAAATGCTACAGAGTTGCTTTTGTAAACTCCATCTACACTAACATTAAGATGCAAGTTGCTAGTATTCCCAACTGACCTGGTTTATGGACACTCAGCAGTACCATGGAAATTTCGATATTTTGGCACTTTTTAGCCGTATTTGAAAAGACAGTAACAAAAAACATAGCAGATAACTCACGATTTAGTGTGTGGGCTATCTATAACTTGGACAGCTATCAATTGTTAGCACTAAAAATAGAATAGTGCATCCTATTTAGAGTCCTGTAAGTCTGTCAGAAACTTCCCCCTCACCTTCTACTGCAGTATTCCTCCAAATGAAATTAAGTAAGGACTGTGGCTTGGACTTTTTGCTAGCACTTATTAAAAATTATTCACACTTAGTACCCTAACTTCTAACCTTAAGTAGTTATTAATCCTGACTAATTCTTAATAAACTATTTGTTCAGTGTAATTAAGGTGTAGTTATTATAAAGTGCAACCGACTATTGACTGACCACATTCACATTAACAAGTACGCAATACACTTACACACTTTGGGTACGTTTGTCGAGGCCTTGGTGGAACGGTGGAAAACATCACAGTACACAGTGGGCTACAGTAGCTTGCAGTACTTCAAAGTATAACACGCTTCAGTGGAGACATGTATTCTCAAAGATTGCTTTATACATGATTCATTTCACATATACTTGTATGATGTTGCTGTACAAACAGTGCCAACATGACATTGCTTTGTGTAAAAAAAAGCTTTGGGCATGCTCTTTATACATACATACATACGCTTTAAACATCAATCATTTCGACACCCAGAATACTGTTATTTCCACTGACCCAGAAAGATTACATTTGTGTACTGGCTGTTTGCTTCCATTTGTCTTTCCCTTGCACATAATGATAGTGTTTAGCTTAAAGGGTCTGTACCTGATTTCAAACCATGTGTCAGGATCATATTTAAGTTTGAACTTTTAGCCCCGCCCATTTAGTCCTTTCTGCCACTGTGATGTTGCACCATGAAGCAGGAACAACTGTCTGGGATCGTGTCATGCAGTTGTTTCCTTATAGTTCCGCAATCTCTGTCTACTATTTGTGTTTTTGTCACTCTTGCAAATGCACACTGAGAATCAGGTGTCTGGGATAGTGTCTGGCAGTTAGTTTCCCATGATTCTTAGTAACAATGTGCCTGATTGGAGAAAAATGTGACCGTCAGCACCTTTTGTATTAGTTATTACCTGAGAAAATGCCATGTAAAATGAATAGATCATATTGTACAGTGTCATTTTTTTTTTCTTATTTAGCAGCTTTTGCCATAGAATCCTTGATGTAAAGAGCTTTTATCTTGACAAGAATAAATTAGGTACAGGCTCTTGAAGGGGAGACACTACAGGCATACAAGCTTTCATGAGCCCACTCTGCACCAAAATATGTTTTAATATTAAAGCTAATCAACTTGCAGCCATAGATTTATATAGAACATTGTAACTTCAAAGGCTGTTTTCTTAAAATGCAATTTTCTGCCATAGGGAAATAAAGATCAAATATACCAAACTTTCCAATTTTCCAAGATTTTGATGAAGCATACCGATTTCTTGATCTCTAATTTAGTAAAGTTTACTCCAAAAAACTGAGCAAATTTTGAATTTTTAGGCATTTTTCTGTGAGATTAAGTTGACTCAAATACTAAATAAGATATCCAAACTCCCCTCTGTATATCTTTCAGCATCTAATACGACAACAAAATGAAGCAAGAAATTAAAACCTAGCTTCATCTATTTTGGAGATTCATATGTCCCCAAAATGGTCAATTTTGACAGTTTTTACACATAAAATGCTTTATTTTTACATGAAAACATTACGTGATGAAAAATATCTAATGTTTTTTTTATTTTTTCCTATTCACATGCAGTGTCTCGCCCAGTATTCCACATCACTCACATGTCTCCTTTTTCGTCTCCTTCCCTAAATCCTTTCTCCTTGTCTCCTATAGCTCTGAGGGACGAGCGGTACCAGTTGGTCACATTCACGTCACGGCTACTGCGTATTAGCGTGGCCAACGTTAGCGTGTCGGACGAAGGCGGGTTTTACTGCCAGCTCTACACGGACTCCACGCATCACCAAGCCGCCACGCTGACGGTGCTGGTGCCTCCGGACACGCCCACAGTGGATGTGAAGCAGGACGCCGTGGAGGGGGGAGAGTCCGAGCTCACCTGTGTTTCACCCAGAAGCAAACCCGCCGCTACGCTCAAATGGATGCGCAACGGTCGAGAGATACCAGGTACAGAGAGCAGATGTGTGTGTGTGTGTGTGTGTGTGTGTGTGTGTGTGTGTGTGTGTGTGTGTGTAGGGGGAGAAGTCTTGAATAATGGATAAGGATAAAGGGAGATGGGGAGGTCAATACTAGGTTGTATTCATGTTCTACAATTTGACGATGTCATAATTTTAAATGGATGCCAGGGGACTATAAAACTTTATGAGAGAATTACTGTTTTTGAAAGAAATCTCCTAACTTATGATCCGCAAATGCTGAATCATATATTTGTAAGTGAGTAAAAGTATTTTAACTTACAGTGGAGTACTTCAAAACTACTCCTACATTCTGAGCAAAGATACTTATCGGACCAAGATAAAAAAAACAAAAAAACAAACAAAACAAACCCACTTGTTTCATTCATGGACAGACTTTTTAGGTATGAATTATTCTCCTAAAGAAAGAAGGCTACTATAAGGTAGCGTCAATAACTACATCATCACTCACTCTTGTTTCGAACCATCTTTTAACACAGTGTTTGACTTAGATGGATTGTCATTGCTGACTTGTTTGCTGTCTTGTACTTTGACAAAGACATCTTATTTTCCTGCGCCATTGACATAAAATAAAATGGTTTTATTTTGCACTGTTTTTCATTCCTTGACAAGTTCACATTCATTAGCATATAGTGATACAAACAAGCAAGGTTAAAGGTCCAGTACCTTGCTGTTTCTCTCTAACTAAAAGACACCACTTTTGTTGAGCACAGCCTGGTACAAAGGAGAGTTTAATGAGGTTCATTTGGTCTTCTGAATATTTATTCCAACAGATTATTTTTAAGCGTTTAGTTTGTTTTCATGCCTGTCAGTTTTGACTGCTCACTAGCGCTCTTCCTCATAGTGGTCACGTGATGTTACTTTGATGTGTCCGGTCAGCTGATTTAAACAGGTTTTGGCGCTGCCTTCCTACCAGTGGAGACAGGACGACAGCGCCATCTGGAGTCCGACCTCTTCAAGACAGTATCCCAGGTGTGCGAGAATAAAAAGGCCCCCTCGTCCCGGTTTATGATCAGCTGACCAGACATGTCACAGCATCACATGACCACTCTGAGGAAGACTGCGCGTGAGGAGTCAAAAGAGTCTGAAAAAAGAATCTGCTGGAATAAATAGGTACAAGGCAGAGTTCACCTTACCCAGACAAAGCGACACATCCAAGTCATAGGTTCTTACTGGTCTCCGGGCATAGTCGGCTCAAGCTCTGACTGATGACAGGTGTATTATGAGACAAATGAGCAGGTTAATGAGGTAATATGAAGAAGGTGAGTGCATAATACCGCAGATTGATGGGTGAATGGACTAAGGAAGAATAGAGAGGTGATTGATGGGGTGACACAGGGACTGGCAGATGTAAAAGCAGGTATAAGATAGATGGAGAAGAAAAAGACAGTTCTGGCCCCAGGGTTGAGTTAAAGCATCAGCAGACAGGAATCAGGAAGGGAGATAGCTGCGATTGGAATAAGTACATTTCTCAGCGTTTTCTCATCTCTGCACCAAATATAGGCATGACAATACACAGGCGCATTCCCCGCTGCTAGGGTTGTTAATCAGACTAATTAGTTCTTACAGATGCCAATCATTCATATAAAAGTGTAGTGTGTAGAATGGAGCTGTATCAGAAATAGACGAGTTCTTTCCTCAGCCATTTACAGCCAGTACATCACAATCAATCAGCTTTCAAGACACGCAATATGTTCAGTCATTTTAACCCTCCTTTACCTTGTTTACACCGCAGCAGTAAAACAGGCAATCACATCAACCTCTCTATTCCTCTTAAACACAATCATGATCTTGATTCCTTAGGTGAAATATACTGTACTTGACTGCATAGACTCCATATCAAAGTCTGTTTTATTATCGTACTGAAGGATTGTTGATATCTAATTCTAATTTATTATAGTTTTAACAGAGAAAAAAAAAAGAAAATGGGAAATTTTATTTGCATGCCAATTTTCAGTTAGATCTAGTTTACTCAAATACTAAGCACATTTTTTCTATCTATGTACGTGAGTAATATGTGACACAAAATGAAGCAAGAAGTTTAAATCTAGCTCTATCAATTTTTCTGATTTCTGCGTCCCAAAATGTGCAATTTTTTACACATAAAATGCCTTATTTCTATGTAAAAAAATACATGATGAAACATTTGCATATATAGTTGATAAAGTTGAACAAAAGAGCAAAAATTCATGCATAGTGATAAAAAAAACCCCAAAACAAAACACCTACTTCATATTATGCTTCTAACACCTGCAACTAACTAACTAACTCAGGCTTGAAGGCACAAGCCTGTATTACAGATCGAATGTTTAGAACTAATTTCTAACTTTCTTTCTAGTGTATTTCTTGGGTTATCAGGCTTATTTCCAGTGTGGTTTGTTTATACACAACAGCACGTCCCCCCAGGGCAACCACACTCCTCTACCAAGGAACACAATGAGGAAATGCACTCTGCAATGCCAGGAAGCGTGGCCAAAAAGCGAGGTAGTCTCTGAAAAATTTTGATAACTTTTAAGGGAACAAACCCTCTGCTGAAAATATATAATCTGTCTTGAAAAAACCTTGCAATATTCAGTGGCAATTTTATTGGATATAAAACTCAGAATTGCACTAAATAATAGCTTTGGAAGTTGCACAGCCTCGTTTTACAAATAGCTGTACTTTCTGAACTGTATTCTAATATACCATCTAATGCTTTTGCAAATGCCACAAGAGCTATTATTATGACAAATACAATTGAGACTTGCACATTGTACTCAATACTGAAGTCATTCTGAACTGTCTCCTTAAGCTTACACCATGAACTCCCTAAGTACACTACAATGTTTCAGTGAGTCAAACTTTAAAGGTGCACCAAGTCACTATTCTGGTGGGGGGGGTCCTCTACCTGCTTGCCTCCATGGAAATGTTCCGCAATATGGCATTAAAATGATATATTTTATTCAATTACAGATGTTTTTGTTGCTCAAAAATACGTTACAAAGACTGGGGTCACCTTTTCACCTTTCCGCCTTTAAAAACCCAAGGGGACCGGGCTTTTGCTGCAGCTGGTCCCAGACTCTGGAACAATCTTCCATCTTTGTTGAAAACTCATTTGTTTGCGCTGACTTTTAACACAAGCTGAGCCAGACTCTTATATTGTATTGTATTTGTATTGTTCTATTGTGTTTTTGCATGTTTTGTTTTATAAGATTGCACTTTTATTGCCTTTGTACAGCACTTTGGGCAGCTGTGGTTGTTTGTAAATGTGCTTTATAAATAAATTTGGCTTGACTTGACTTTCCACAGATCTGACCTGCAACTTGTCTCCATAGCGACACAAAAGACAAAACACTGTGGCACATTCCAGGCCAAGCACCTTTCACGATGGCTAGCCTTTATTGTTAGTGTTACCAAGTCATCTAACACTTAAGCTTTTGCTCTGGGGCCATATTGAAAAAAGTAAATAAATTAATAAAGGAAAAAAGTAAACACGGCCATTAATTGATATGACTTTTTAATTATTAGGTGGTGGTTAAGCAACAGAATCTTTTATAGAGATGTGGCCCAAATGTAAAGTGTAAAATGGGTGGCAGAAGCTCAGTTGGTAGAGTGCTCGCCCTCTGATCTGAAGGTTGGCGGTTCGAATCCCGCTCTCGACATAAACATCACTGGTTGAGCGGTCAGATCCACTGACCCACAGGTTGGCGGTGCGATTCTAGCTGCTACAGATGAATATTGTCGTTGTGTTCTTGGGCAAAACACTTAACCCACCTCGTCCCCAACTGTTCATTTCAATATTCAGTTACATATTTTTTGTTTCATTCTAAAACATGCAATCTGTGAGCACCATCACTATCTTACTTCATCTCATTTCACCTTAACAATATTCTTAGCGAGGTATTTTAGGATGTTGTCATCAAAACATTACGTACCTCTCTATTTCCATATAGTCACTTACCTTTTTGTCAATTCGCACCTGTCTTCATCTCAATTGCATATTTTATCTTGTCACAGTTACATAAAAAGACCCTGGCGACACCCCACTACCTGTGTGACACAAAGAAAGCCTAACTTTTAATCCAACAAAGAAGCCCCACTTTCGCTACTTATCTTGTGCTAAATCTCTGAGCTATGTGTCAGTCGCTTGGCCTTGATCTATCTCATTTTGAAAAGTCCCTATTTCCCCCTCCACTTTCTCACATTTAAAGGGCCACTTCACTCAATAATACATCTGTGACTTTATCTTTTCAACATCCTCCGTGTACTTAACCCTGGTGAAATCATTTTGCGCTTTGCTGTAGGAATTGGCACTTGTGTATAAAGCATTTTTCAAATTTTTGGTTCAGACCATTAAGTACAAACAATGAAATGATTTTTTTTTGTATAACCTTGTTTGAAAATCACAAATTACATCCAAATGTCACTACCACTCAATGATTGAAGTACACCAAACACAACTAATAAGTTAAATTGAGTTGTATTTAGAAGTTATCTGGCTTTGAGTTGGCTGGTGTACTTTTATTTAGTTAGTTATTTCAGTTTTGAAATGTTTCAGTTATTCTTCACATTTACATCAAAACCTTTACAAGTGAAACACACATTATCGCCGCTCAGTCTAATTACTTTATTAAAGAACAAATACAGACTAACTACAGTGCATTTATAGAGAAAGTTAATTATAATCATTTTAATAATTACTATCTATCTGCTCTGCCACAACCAATCTGTTTCCAGTCCCTCCATTTAACTTAATTTAATTGATATGTGGAATGTGCAAAATGTTCAAAACAATATAAGGAATGATATTTCAAGTTCAATATAACGATTAAAAAACACATATTTGATAATGCATGAAAGTGTAGTAGCCTGGTTAGCCGGCCACTCCTACTTTCTGTTCAAATGCCGCAGTGTCTGTGGCCCTGCAAACAGAAATGATTTCTTCTATATTTTTGTGTTGAGCCAGTCATAGCTCTGTACATATCTTTACTCCCTGTATCGTTCACACTGACATTTCTTCTTCTCTCACATTTGAACAGTGTTTAAGACTTTGCTTTGTGCTTCGGTGGCGCTTAATAATAGCTACACCTAATTAGTCTTAATAATACATGAAGGAAGACTTAAAGCTACCATCTGTAATTAGATTGGCCGACCCACCCCTATCACCACCAGATGCTATCTACGTTACTGCTGTCTGATACTGTGCCAGCTTTGGCCTGACCATAGACTGTATATATAAATGACGTAGCTACCAGCTTTGGCCTGACCATAGACTGTATATATAAATGGACGTAGCTAAACTGCTAGCCGTCGCGTTCCAAATAGGAAGTGATTATGGACACGCTTCTGGCTCCATCAACTCTGACTCCAATTCACTTTACAACTGTCACCCCCTCTCTGTAACTGCTGCAGTGAGCCTCTTCATTTTGGTCTTAAAATGTTCGTATTATCCTCCGCTACATGTTCCTGGGGTTTTTATTTTGCTGTTGTGTCCATAAATCAAGATGTGAACGTTAATAACAGACGAATCAGGTGCCTTCCTTTCCTGAGGTCGCTCCCTCTAGGGTTAGCAACAGGTTTGATTGACAGCGTTGCTAAGCACCCGCTCCCTGCTAAGCCAGAGCTTCATTTGACGTTATCGGTGACATCACACTCACTTAGTCCACTTTTTTATACAGTCTATGGGCCTGACAGAAGAAGACCAGAGAGCACAGGTGAGCCTAAATAAGGTCATGTAAGGGGAGGGGTGAACAGGTTTCACATGATGCAGACTTAGTGACTACTTAATGAATACCCAAACTTACCCTATCCATGGGCTTCAGAATGATGAAAAGTCAGGACTGTTGCCATAGCAATTAACAAATCAAAACAAAATATTATATCTTCCCTCAACTGTCATCAAAATGGCACCATAGAACAGGAAGCTGAAATCCATGAATATCTAACTTACGCCAACTCCAAACCCAATCACACCCATTTGAACTCTGGGAGAGGAGACAATATCCCAGACTTTGCGTAGAAAATTGTGCCTGGGTAGAATATCACCAAAGAATTAGTTTGGATTGCTGACATTTTGTGGTGTGCAAAAATAGAGGTAGCCCATCCAAATCGTTATCATTCAGATCTACAATTCACAATCTGCTACCTGCAATGCTACATACTACTGTTATGTACGGGCAAGACACTTCAGCTCGTCTTGCATTTTTGTAGCTCTAATTTTATTTTTGATCTGACACCTTATCACATATTTTTCTCAAGCATCTCATAGATCCCACTTTACAAAATACCGATTATCTTTTGAGCTCTGTTGTGGACCGCTGGAGGCACAAATGGCCGTTGTTTACGTTGAGCATTATCCCCGTCTCTTCTCTTCATCTTGTCCCCGACTTAAATGAACTGTGACACTAAAGGTTAGCCGCCGATATACGGGCAGATAAGGCGGTATAATTAAGACGCTATCTTCTCTCTCCTCTTCTACTCCCTTCTACTCCTCCTCATCCTCACCGCTCGCTCCCCCTCACATTGCATGATGCTTTCATTTCACTCGCCGGCCATAATTGAAAACTATATGACTAGCTAATATTGTTGTATTATGCCCCAACAAGCACCAACTCCCCGTACGTGACCGTGTCGGCTCCTGTTAGTTTTGCCACGCTGTGTTGCCCTCTCCCCCTCCCTCTCCCCTCTCTGTTCCTCCGCCAAACTGACTTCCTTTTCTTGTGCTGCCATCTTTGTAGCGGTTTTATTGGGCCCTTTCATGTCGAGGCCGGTCTTGCAGCGACTCTCCATCAATCAAGTCCATTTGGTCGGTCTGTCCCTCCTCCATGGGTCCCCCGCTCCCCAGTCTTTCTTCTCACAGATCTAGGAGTTACAATTCCCACACACATTTGAATCTAAACTATAAAGGGTTAGTGCAGATTTTGGGTTGTGTCTGCTAACAACACCAGGAAATGAGTGCAGAACATAACACACATGCATAACGTGAATAGCATATAGATTTAAGCTATTGACATGCTCATTAAATGCTTACTGCAGAACCTGGCACCCCGCTGTACGAAGAGCTTTTTACTTTTAAAGGGTGTTCCAAAATAAAAAAAATAATAATTGTTTTTGCTCCACCATTTAATGTAAAAACTTGCTTATGAACCTTACAATGCTGCAATACTAGTGTGTCTAAAAGTAGCTCAAAAAGTCAAAAAATTCATAATGGAAACTCGGTGGGTGGTGAACCAAGTGCTTGCCTGAATGTTCCACAGTTTGGCATTAATCTTTCTCCATGGAGACATAGATTTGTAGATGCGAGTTCGCTCACTGTTGACTCAAAGAAGTATATCACCTATAAGAAGTAACTGATCGTTTCGTGACCAAATAAGGCAGATATTTGCATGGGCAGTAAAATGAATATTGACATTTTAGTTACTGAAAAGTATTTAAAAGTCTAACACAAAGGCACCTACCCACCTTTGTTAAGTTTGCCAAATCCAGTCAAGAAAAGGCTTAAAAAGAATTATTTTACAAGGAATAAGAGAACCATCCACTCTCTCCACTAAATTGTTAGAAATTGCCAAGTGAAATTGTTTTTAGTGGAAATCAGTTTGCATGAAAGGAGTTCTAGAATTTTCAAAAAGTTACTTCAACTGTGTCTTGTTGAGTGGCCTTGCCCCTGTCTGCTCCTCCATACTGGCAGCCAATCTTCTGGGGAATAAATGAGCTACCGAAAATACCGAATAGAAGCACATTTACAAAATACTTTAATCCGCCTCATTTCCTTCACTCCGTCTTGAAAAAAGTGTTGATTTACCAGTGCAAACAAACAGCTCTGGGCTCATAATTGCCATGAAATATAGATGCAAATTGCGTCTCTCATAGAGTCGCTCTCACACAGGTACATCCAGTGTAAAAGCTCATTCATCAGTCACATCTCTTCATCTCAATGCATTTCTATTTACCATTCACCTCCCCTGTCCTCCCCCTCTCTTAGCTCAAACTGTAGGAAAGTAAGATGATATTTGCTTACATTTATGTGTTGACCTTATAACATGGTACAGACAGACATGGTAAATATTCTTATTGGTTTAGATTATTTGATAATTAAATGTGCTGTACCGGATCTTAAAAACTTGAAAAGAACTACTTTATTTTAAACAGTTTACAGTGGTCCCTAACTTACCGTATGCATTCTGAGCATCCTAATAATTCACCGTGATGAGTTTTTAACTGCTTTTCACAACTCTCAGAGACCAGAGCCGTCTCCTGCTGCACATGCTCACTCACTAGAAGCCTCCGTGGTTTTATCATAGGGTTTATTCAGCGCTGTTTGAGCCGGCTGTGGCTCAGTACGCACGCACAAGCCTCTAAAACAACCGGAGAGGCCAGTTGTAAAAGCACATGTAGAGAGTGTGGCGCGGCATGGCCTCCATAGCACAGGACAACAACACAAGTTAACGAGACGGTGGGAGCCGCTTGATGCAGTCTGCTCAGTGGCTAGTGGGGTGTACTAAAGGACACCGTGGCTTTAAACATGCAGAAGTGAAGGGAAAACAGGATTATTTGGATATATTTTGTAACTATTTAAATATACTTTTGACAGGTGATGATTTTAGATTTTATTGGACAAGCACTGCTTGCCTTGATTGTCCTGACTGTGCACCACTGCCAGTGAGAAACTGAAAACAGCTTTTTTTTTAAACAAAAATCAAATCAGACAGCACCGATTATGTAGCTACTATTTATCCCCAGTAACTGCTGAACAACTTTGTGTAAATAAAAATACAAACATTCTGAGACTTGCTGGGTTGGCTATGACCAGCAAATAGTCTTATTACATCAGTTTATATGTCCAGTCAGGATATCGGCTTAACTGATAATTAGAGGCTAATATCCTATTCATCAAATTTTGCCAGTATCGGTATCTGACATTCGATACCAATATCGGATCGGTGCATCCCTACTCTGTACTGACAAATTTTGATACAGGGCCTTTAAGTTTTTTGAAGTTCCACCTGATTTTTTTTTTTACATAATTTTGTACAGTCTGTTCTTTCAAACGTGCATCTTAAACCATAAACCATTCTAGCCTATGTAATGAAATTCTAAATATCTTGTCCTACATTATACCAAGAAGACTGGTCACATGATATATAGCATATATGCCGGGCTCTGTGCCAGCCTCAGCATCCAGAGTTTGATTATCAGATCCAACAATTTGCTGAATGTCTCTTCCACTCTTTAGCTGAAAAGTCAGATAAAACGTATGGGCCTAAATCTCTTCTTAATGCCCAGGTTTACTTCACTGCTTACACTGATCATTCATTTTTTATTTGATTCACTCCTCAGTGCTATTTGAACGTGCTACAAGTAGGTGACACCAAAGTAGTTTGTCATTCAGAGTCATTTACCAAATTTGCGTCAATTATGCTAGTTGTTAGCTTGAGTATATTTTAATTACTTTACTCACCAGAAACAATTAAAATCTTAAATGTCAGTTGAACCCTTAGTTTGCTATTCATTTAAATTAAATAGAGTTTGCAAAGATAGTTACTTAGTGTTCATTTTTACACATATAAAATACCGTACCTTTTGTAATCGCCAAGCAAATGAAATATCACTCTGTCAGTCGGTTAACATCAATGTTTCTCTGTACTAATCTGTTTGTTCAGGATTATTAGCTGTTGAATGTTGTGTTATTATGAATGTTTGGCTCATATTCAACTTAAAATGAACGTAAAATAAATGTAAAATTGATAGTATATTAGCTGTAGGTTGTCCATGTATGTGTTGCCGTGGTAAGTGAGAAAGAAAGTGAAGCATTCTGGGCGTGAGCATATCAGGTTTTGACACAAATTGGGTTCTCACTCAAATTGGGGAATTACATAAGCCCTTTACAAACAGTGCACCCAGGTGATCTCTGGATGCTGTCCCCGGCTCTTCTCATGCTCTGTGCAGCACAAACATGTCAGTAATTTCTGAGGTACTTTTGTGTTTTGCATTTGAACACAAGAGGAGCGAGGAGATGACAACGTATCAATGCAGTGGCTCAAAGCAAACTGAGAAATAAGCGGAGTTCTTTTGCACTTGCAGCAACAGACACACTGATATTTGCACCATGTGTTCACGATCGAATGTGCACAGTAAGTATTAAAGTAAAAGTGAAACAAAGCATATGGTGGTGCGCACTGTTCTTTAAGCATAGCACGCTCCATCGGCCATACTCGGAACCGCTCATGCTCTGGACAAACAGCCGACTGACCCATACTCAGCACTAGGGCCTGGGAAGTTCAAGTGTCTCCTCCGGGTGGGAAAAGTGGGCGTCATTGTGTACCAACAGTCTAGCGATCTGCATCTGAGCACATTATGAGGAACTCCATCTGAAAGTGCATGTTTGTATCGGGCTATAGTGTCGCATACCAGCCTTTTACCACATTATCCCCATTTAACCACTACACCATGACACATAGGCAAGGCAAGTTTATTTGTATAACACAGTTTGTGCACAAAGTAATTCAAAGTGCTTTACAGAATAAGAAAGACATTCAAATCACAATACAAACAAATCAAAACATGAATAATCATCATAAAATTAACATTAAAAGAGAAGAGTGCAGAATAAAAACCTTTCAGTCACAGCTAAAAAGAACTGTTTTGAGCCTGCATTTAAACATTGTCAAAGTAGAGGCCTGTCTCACATCTTCAGGAAGACTGTTCCAGGTTTTAGCTGCATAAAACTGAAACGCTGATTCCCCATGTTTAGTCCTGACTCTGGGCACCAGCAGGAGGCCGGTCTCTGAAGTCCTCAGAGTGTGAGATGGTTCATATGGCACTAACATGTCGGAGATGTACTTTGGTGCTAGGCCATGGAGAGACTTGTAACAAGCGGAGCTGCTTTTAACTCTGAGCCACAGGAGCCAGTGCAGACACCTGAGCACAGGACTTATGGGCTCGTACTTTCTGGTTCTAGTCACGACCTGAGCAGCAACGTTCTGGATGTACTGCAGCTGTTTTAACGCTCGTTTGGAGAGGCCAGTGAGCATGTTACATGTCTAACATCCTTGTGTGTTGTGTCTTACAGGTGTGGTGCTCCAGCAAGACCACGGGAAGGTCTTCAGTGTGTCCAGCACCATCAGGATTCCCGTGGAGAGGAAAGACAACGGAGCGGCCCTGAGCTGTGAGGCCTTCCACCCAGCTCTGGACGGGCCCAAGAGGATCCGCCACTACCGCCTGGACGTCTACTGTAAGTCAATGTACCGCGCTCAGCATTCAACGCACACAACAAATAAAACCAGACCATCTCAATCTCCATGCAGATTATTCCACCTATATCGCCGCCACTCCGACTGCGGGCTTTAAATGTCAGTTATAATTTCGTCAAGGGAACGGGCTCATTTTTCAAACAGCACATATCTCATTTTAAAAAGAGACTATTTCTAACCGAGGCAGGGTATTTAACAGAGCGGCATTCAGAGCCGCGCTGCATGTGATTTCCTCTCATTAAAACTAATACATACAAATCTGGTCATGCGGGGAATCAGGCCAGAGCTGCCCCACAGCAGGTTAGGGTCCGGGCCAGTAATAAAAGAATTGACCACAACTGTTGCCGCGGACAACTATGAGAGAGAGGGGCATATTAACTGCATTGATCTGGACTTTGGGTTGATACATCAGCAGCATGAAGCAAAGTTTCACATATTTGATTCATAAGAAATACAAAGGGTTTCACTCAGGTTGGTTGGTCAAAGTTGACTCCAGTAATCCATGTACAGATCATATTATATATTATATATTTATTATGTAAGCTTGGATGGTGAAAATGACTCAAAAATCGATAATTGATTGAATTCAGAATCTTGATTTGCCAATCCAAGGGTTACAGAATAAAAAATTAGATATTTGCCTTAGCGATTAACAATTTAAAACTAAATTTGATCACTTTTGAATAGGGAAAAATCCTCAGAATGTTGCTTGCAACTTGAAATTGAAACCCATGAATATAATATGGTTTCTTTTAGTGGATTATGACCTGTTCAGTTTGCATTCATTTTAATTTAAGCAGTTATAAATTATGAAAACGTATCATCTTTGTAGGGTAGACTAAACCTTTAATATTGGAGTTAGCGCTGAAAAGTTCGGCCTTAGTATTGCATTCATGGGTTTTGGATTGATGAAAAATGCGTACTATTGCTATAGCCACTGACAGTTCCAGAGAAAATAATATATCTTTTGAATGATGAGAAGTCCTCAAAATGGAAACTGAAAACTGAACGGCATGAATAAGGTTATGAACTACAAATTCAAGTACAGATCTGAGCAAGTGTTATCATTACAAGAGATGGGCATAATCTTTTCCGAGATTGTACTTATGTGACTCCACTATTCCACTGTTCACTTAAAATATGATGAAACAAGATTGCTTCAACTCATAACTTATTAAATCTAATTGTTAATATAAAAATGGCCAATGATTAATACGTAATTCTTTATTAGTGCAATTCTTTTCCCAGACGCTTGAATAATTCACGTCTGGTTAGATTAGCCTTTGCTGACTGATGCACACCAAAAACCCACTAGAAAATTAAACAGTGTAGATTCCTTGTGTGAATATTGAGTACAATTCTGCTCTCATTAGTGCTAACCACAGAATGCTCTCGTCTCTGATTGCCGTTGATACCGCCCCCTTTCAGTCTGCGGCTACAATTAGCTTGTACAATGCGCGCTAATGTTTGTTGATGGATTGCTCGTTTCCCATTCAACAGTTTGCAGTTTTGTACCGTGACCAACTGTTGTAATGTGTGGGGCTTGCTTTCACCCTGTCACAGAAATAAGCGCAGTGCAGCATCTGCTCCAGCCTCCGATAACAGGTGTCTCCACTGTGGGACTGTCAGGTGGTTGCCGTAGAAACAGATGTTAAAGACCCCTTATTTGTCAACTTTTTATTTTGTCATCAATTTTTTATTAGTAGTGTTTAATGGTTTAAACTGTTTCACTTGATATACAACGTACACACAGTTTAATATTTCACAACAATATCACAGTGGTGTGGCAGCATGATGGCTAGCACTCTCGCCTCACAGTAAGAAGGTTCCGGGTTTGACTCTCAGGCCACATCTGTGCATGTAGGTTTCCTCTGGGTACTCCAGTTTCCCCCATCAACCCAAGAGATGTGTAGTCCTGACCAAGCCTAGCTCAAGATCTGGACATGGGTCCCTGGGTGTAGCACAGTGGCGCCCACTTCTTCTGAAAGGTTGCTGCTGTAGCACAGGTCAAATGCAGAGGATAAACTTCTCTATGTGAACAATGATGGCTAACCTTAATCTTAGTAAACGCTCATTCCACCACATTCCACCACTATCACCCATCACCCCACCCTATCTCACTCACCCTACACCAGCCCAGATCTACAGAGTTTAGAGCAGGGGTGCGCAATTATTTTTTCCATGGGGCCACATGAGAAACAGAAAATTTTGTGGAGGGCTGGACCCAAAGGCTGAACAAAATTCTGCATAATATTAATGGTATTTCTTGATATAAAGCAGTAAATAGCATTGTTTTTACAAACTGCTAAGGCTGGTGAGAGTATGGACACTAGGTTCAGTCTCGTGCTCCTCTAACAGTGCAACAAACTGCCTGTGATTTAGTGCTCGTGCCCTGATCAAGTTTACTATTTTTGTAACAATATCAATTACATGGTAAATTTTTAGCACTGACTTGCACAACACGCTGATGTAAAATACAATGCAAAAATACCACTTTCTGATCTTTGTTGATTTCATTCACTTTATCTTGCATACGTTTCAATGCCCGACATTTTTACCCGTCACATTTGGACAACCGTCCGTTGTGACACCTGCCAGTTTGTCCCATTTCAGTCCCAGTTTGTCCATGCACACATTTACCTCTGTGAGTAAATCGCTCCCTGTCATCGTCCCTTTCAGTGAGCGCATTGCTGCCAACTCCTCCGTAATCTTGAAGTCCGTTATCCCACGGACAAATACGAGTAACTGGGCTGTGTCACGGACATCACAGCTCTTGTCCAAAGGCAAGGAGAAAAAGTCCATTTCAGCGTCAGTCAAGTTTCGGTATTTCTCAGCGTGCTTCATCTGTTAATGACAACTCAAACTGTAGTATTTGAGCATGACGATCTGCTCTCCACAAACTAAACACACAGCTTTATCTCTAACTTCAGTAAATAAATACTTAGCAATCCATGTTTTGTTGAAAGCCCTGCATTTGGCATCTACCTTTCTTCTTTTTGTGGACATTTTGGGGGCTAAAGTCTTCTTGTGACCTTATTCTAAATAATATCAAAAATCTGTTATTCTGCGCTTGCAACAGGTAACGCACATTGTGTTTTTGTTAAACACAACTTCAAAATAAAAGCAAAGCACATTCAGTCCATGCATGAGGTAAAATTAGAAAATACGTTTATTTTGCAATTAATTAATTAACCTTACGGGTCAGTCAGAATGAACCAAAGGGCTGGATGTGGCCCACGAGCTGTAAAATGCCCAGGTCTGGTTTAGAGATATGCAAGTTTACAAAGATTTAACTTAAGACCGCCACACACTACAGGATAATTTGCCCAATTTAGGACCTGATTTGCTTCTTCCCGACTTCAGAAGGCGTGACCCGACTTTGTGTCTTTGTATGTGATTTTGAAGCCGCTGCTCTCTTCACGTGTGCAGTGGCAGCGCAACTCTGAGCTGCTCGATCATATTGTAACCACAAAACATTACCACCTCTCACCAGCCAATAAAACAGAGCTTCAGGGGCAGGCGGAGTGACGGACGCAGAGGCACAAGATACAAACAAGAAATAGCAAAAAATAATTAGGCGACTTTATTACTCACCTCTCGTAAAGTTGTAAAGTTGAACTGCATCATTCCCGTCAATATTATCCATTAGAATGTGTCCTCCACAAATAATGACACCCAGTCCACAAAACAGCGCTATTAATCCAGTGTGAAACACTCTTTAAAAGTACAAAGGCGAGAGTAGTTCCTCCATGTGTGGTTTTTTTTTTTTTTTTTTTTTTTTTTTTTTTTTTTTTTTTTTTTTTTTTTTTTTTACATTAATGCACGTTGTGTGGATCTGGTTGAAGCTGCTTCAGATTAGCTATAGTAAACACAACGCTACTTCCTGTGTAATTTTTCACCAACCTTCACTACATTAAAAAAGCATTTATCTGAACTACTGCACCACATTTCACAAATAATAATAACACAGTTTTGACTTGCATCTAAAGTAGAAGTGCAATGCTCTGATCTCTTGAACACTTTTGAGTCTCAAAGCGAGTCGTTTTACTCTGGATAGGAAACAGCTGACAGAGGTGCGTTAGCTTTGTTAGCTCAAGTCTCATACGATTTTCCTCATGTCTGTGGTCTGCGCTTTTTGTCACGTTTAAAAATCGTTTAAGACTGAAAAATCTTGTAGCGTGTGGCAGGCTTTAGTCAGAAAGATTTCAAAGGGACCATTAACTCATCCCAATACATATTCTTTGGTTTGGCTTTGTCTTCTT
This sequence comes from Periophthalmodon schlosseri, assembly GCA_000787095.1. Classification (NCBI taxonomy): domain Eukaryota; kingdom Metazoa; phylum Chordata; class Actinopteri; order Gobiiformes; family Gobiidae; genus Periophthalmodon; species Periophthalmodon schlosseri. The sequence continues at coordinate 169,412 of KN483000.1, read as the reverse complement.
TGTACTTTTCACTTGTTCCGTTATTTTGTTCCCAGTTCTTGCATTCTCCGACTTCTATTTGCTGTCCTTTCTTTCCTATTAGGCCACATTTTGAGTTTGCCTTTTTTCTCAACAGTTGCGCCTACAGTCCGAATCATCCCTCCCACTGGAATCCTGAGAGAGGGAGACTCGCTCAGCCTGACCTGCTCGGTGACTGGGAACCCGCTGTAAGTATGCACACACTAGTGCCTCTGTTTGCGGAGGATAAATAAATATGCGCATACATTTACAAGTGCCTTGCTGCAACAGGTGCGAAGGGTTCAAGTGCAGACACAAAGGCGTTCCATTTACAAGTTTGTGCAAGGATTCTAACAATATGTCCTCAAGAAGTTTCAAGACGAGATGTACCGTCGGTTATAATTAACATACAAAAGTAGATGCTTAGTGCACTCAAGAAGAATGAAACATGTATCTTTTAACAGCAAAGTATCATCTTAGAACTAGGATCAGACAGATACAGATACAGATACAGATAGAATGTTGTAAAACGCCCCTCCCCCTTTTGTAGCTAGCATACACAGCAAGTTGTAACGACAGTAAAGGTGAACTGAACTAGGTTACATTGCAGCTGGTAGAGAAAATGCTGTCTCCCCAGAATAAGCTCTCAAAAAGTGGTCACGATACGACCATTCAAAGATGCGCAATATTGATTTTAATACCACAATGATTTAAAAGCTCTTTTTTAGGCAACAGATTTTCAAAACCACTTAATTACTATTTCTGGTTACCATGTGGCCTCATACTAGTTCTGATAAAGCTCATCAAGGTCAAATTTTGTCCTGTTAATGTTTCAGATGATACTTGCTCAAATGAGTATCTAGTTTCAACACTAGTTTTAGTATCGATTAGTATCCGATTTTTGATACTTCTGACAAACTTATAGTACACTACGCATCTACAGACACCTACCACTCACTCTTAATGTTACAAGTACAAGCAACAAGGTGGGTGAAATATGTTGCTCAACTGTGGATGAGGACATTTCCTACAGATGAATGAAATCATCAGTGGTTCATGTTGAAAACTATATTTGCTAGAAAATTCCAAGAGCATTTTCATCATTTGGAGTGTGGGTGAATAGAGAAAATCTATTTCATAATACAAAATTCAAATTTGCCATATGCCCATTTACGTAGGAAGGTTCTAGAATATTGAATATCCAGGTAATTCACTATTGGCCTCTTGTCATGGGTATCTTTGTGATACAATGAGATCAAACAGAAGGTAGCAGCAGATTCCGAAAGCTACTCAAAATTCTGTCCAACTTCATTTTTGTCCCTTATGTACCCTGAAGCTGGGCTCAAAAATAAAGAATAACCTCATTAGTAAAATAAATCATGTTGTGGGTATCTGTAGGTGTAGATTTCATCGCCGTATGCGTTAGCCGCTCATATCACCATGACAGTGGCGTTAAATCACTTCACTGGTTATATTCCAAGTAATTAGAGCTTTTCACACATATGAAAAAAGATCCTCTGTTTCGCTTTCACAGCTATTCCCGCCGTGTTTTGGTGTGTGTTGCTAAAAAACCCCACCAGGAATCAACTGCCTCAACCCATTTGTAAAAACAGTATTTTTTCACCCATTAAAGCACATTTTGCACCATAGACAAGCTCACTCTGCAGATCGAGAACCACAGGTAGGTTTTGAAAGGCAATTACCACACAGATGTCATAACACACACACTCCCGGATAGCGCACAGTTGTTGCTAATGATGCAACATGAGCAGGTGTAGAGAGTGCAGGTACAGGTACATGTTGTTGGTTTGGATTAATAAATATGGCCTTTTCACCAAACTAATGTTTACGGAGATATGGCAGCGACACTATAGCGTTTAGAATCTGCGCCAGAGCGTGGGATTAGACTGTGATTCTTCCAAGAGAATAGAGACCAGGAGGAAATGCTGAAAAGGCATATTCTAGTTGAGGTGAATATGGTATATTTTTTGTCCAATACGGAATGTTGTGTTGTGCATTTGACCCATACTTCAACTGGCACCGGGACGACCTGTCAGGAGAATCAGGTGACCACAGTTTCTTAAAGATTCACCATTTTTCTGGTGGAGGGTCGGTCGCCTGCTTGTATTTGTAGAAATGTTATTGCTTTGCCTAGAATGTTCCACAGTATGGCATTAAACATGTCTAACTATCTTTTCCAGTGAGGTGGAGTTTTTCTTGCTAAAAATACCTTGAAAACGATGCATCACTGTGAGTGGGCTCACTTCTCCACAGAGCTGACCTGTACGTTCTCTTGGTGGCATCACCGTCTTTATGGCGTTAGAGAAGTGTAATGGCTTAGTGTGGACCATTCCAGATAAAGCAATGGTAAATGGTAAATGGCCACATTTTTATATAGCACTTATCCACCTTCAAGGCACTCAAAGCACTTTACAAAGAGCCTGTACTTGAAAAGTTACATAGTGCCCTTTTAACAGTTGGTCAAATTTAGCACAGAGCTGAGTTATTATGTCCCAAAAAATGAATGCAAGTAATTAGTATTAGCTATTCAAAAGTTGAGAATAAAGAAAGATAGAAGACATATGTTTGTGTCTGCATCATGTGATTCATCAATTGTAATTAGCCAAAATGTGTATCCAGCCAAAAAAGAAAAATCTACGCTTGTTGAATTACTGGGGAAATTCCAGATGTTTTTGCAAATTCCTTAGTCCATCCGTCCGTTTTCTTCCGCTTATCCGAGGCCAGATTGTGGGGGCAGCAGTCTAAGCAGGACTCCCAGACTTCTCTCACCCCCAGACCTCCAGCTGCTCCGGTGGGACCCCAAGACGGTGGGACATGACCTGAACACCTCCCCAGGGAGGAGTCCAAGAAGCATCTGGAACAGATGCCCAAGGCACCTCAGCTGGTTCCTCTTGACATGGAGGAGTAGCAGCTCTACTCCGAGCTCCTCCCATATGCATTCCTTAGTTTTATTTTAAAATGTTTCCAATTGTTTCCTAGCATCAGTAAATGTACCTTGTGTCCCGTTTAAAGGACCTCTTGACTTTCTAATGTTGTATTTAACCATTATGCAGATTCTAAAAGAGCCAACTCCGCAAATAGTCACGCACAGTTTTATCAAAAGCATTATACGGGAATAAAAAATCCTTACGGTTTATTCTCCGCAATGTTCCCTGTTACATGCCTTCAACAATGTATTTTCTATAATGAATCCTCTGTAGCTTCATTCTTCTTTGTGTGAACAGAAAAACAAAACGTTACAGGGTGTTCGCCTTTGTGAATGCCAATGATTGCGTTCATATTTGCAATAAAAATGGTCGAAGGTTTTTCATTTGAACAATCTGCGACTTTGCAAATGTGGAAAACTGTTTCATTAACCTCTCGCTCCCCCATCTGAGCAGAGCCGCGGCCGTATTGGCACAACACTGAGATTGTCATAGACGTGTAACAAATTTGTCTAACCATGTGAAAAACAGGAAAATGCGATGAAGCAACAGGCCCTATTCTGGTTTAGATGCTTTATTAGCTTTCACCTCACAAAAATAGTAGATGAGATGGTAAAGCTGCCACAGAAAATAGCTCGAGGCTACAGAAGATTTGACCATTTTATGTTTTTGATCACCACTGCTTAAGGTTGGTGCGGTTTGTAGGACAGGGTTCAGGGCAGGGGCCATGTTGTTTTCTGCTGTAGCTGGAGGACAGAAAAATAACTGTGAGGATTGTCAGGTGAAACTATCTACAAAATGAGCTGGGAGACGGATAATGTAAGTGGGCCCGCAGGCAATAACCAATGAGAAAGAGCAATTTGATTTAATTCAATAGGGCTTCGCTCACTGATCTTTGAAAGTTGTTTTGACCAATACAGTACCGTTTTCACCTGCACTAAATGTCATCCAAATAGATCTTTTTAAGCATTCAGGTTAGGTTCAAAACGCCAGCTGCACAATAGTGTTGTTATGATACTAAAATTTCAAACTCAGTTTTGATACTAGGGACTTCGCTCAATACTTGATACAATTTTTTTCATACTACAATGAAAAAAATGTTCCTTTTTTCAGTAATAGAATGTAATTTTCATATACAAAATAGTAGTACTCTCTGTATCTTAGCATGAAGTCTGATAAAGCTCAAAATCATACCAGAACTGTTCAAGCTAATCTTTTGTTCTGCTAATGTGACTTTTCTAATGCGATTCTTGCTTATACTTGAGTATTTAGTTTCAGTTCTAGTATCAATTAATGATCTGGTTTTCGATACCTACACCAGCACCTACACATTTTTAAGACGTAACCCAAACTGTGCCGACCACGAAACCACACCATATATAGTCTAGTGGACAAAAATAATCACAATTGTTCATATCAGCAGGGAGGAGATGTGTGAAAGATGCTAGGGGTTAGAAACTGGTCAGTCTGTTGAGTTGGACAGAAGCACAGATGGGAGGGGCAGCGAAGGTCAAATCATGATGCAGACAGCAGGCCAAGCATCTGCGACAGAGTACACCCAGAATAGATGACACTGAGCGAGAATGTCAATATGGAAATGGACTTATTTGTTGAACCAGCATGGGCAGAAAATGCTTTATACCACAATTTCAAGTTGTAAAATGAGTAAAACGAACTCCTCTCATCGACATAAAACCTGCACAATAGGTTAGTCCTTCAGCTGTACCCCTAAAAGAACTCTTACAAGAGCCTTTGCAATATTTGTGCCAACCTGAAACAGATATAAATGAGCAACTACCAGGATTCGTATTGGGCCTAAACTTGTGTGTACTGTCGTCTTATTTTGTTAATGAGAAACATGCTAACCAGATGTTCATTGTATATTCAAAAACCCTAGGAATTAGTTTGTAATTCTTTTTTTAACATGATGAATATTTGACTCTGATTGGTCGAAGTGTCACAATAGCTGAACAAGTACAGAAATGAAACTTTTGTTAAAGTCCAGATGGATTCGCTCGAGTTTGCGAAGTCACAGATATCGCGAGAATTCATCTTACTGGCGAAGGTTAGCTAAGGGTTTTAACTCAATTGTGAATTCAATGGAGCCAGAGATAATGTGTGGTGTTTAACATGTCAGGAAGTGCACACTACCTGGAACAATCTATGTGCGGTTAGTCTATATCTCCAACCCGGTTCTGCCAATAAGTTTTCTCAGCGTAATCCATCCTTAGACTCTCCCATGGCTGTCGGTTCCGATTGGTTCTCCTCTGTCTAAGGCCCATGCTTGAAATATGAATGCAGTATCCACTGAATACACTCAATGAAATGATGAGGAACAGACTCTGACCTCATGGCGCCTCGTACAAAGTGCATCGAAGCCTTAAGACTAAGCCTTGAAGCATATTTAAAAACCAACATGAGGGTAAAGCCTTGACAGCCCAGAGGAGGAAACCAGACTCAATAGTTTATAACCGTAAAGATAGAACCAGCCCTGATCTATATTTGATTGCATAAAAGGCAACAGAGACGGAGCCTAAGAGGTTAGGAAACTCCAAAGGTGCGATATGATTTTTTTTCAGTAAAAGTAGTAATAGCTGTAGTGGTAATAGTGATAGTAAAAGTTGGAGTACCCACAGCCATTTTAGGGTTTGAAGTATAGTTAGCAGACATTAATTGTGCACTATGTAACTTTTCTTGTGTTCAATCCACCACCTGCTTGCCTTGTCTCCATGGAGATATTATTGCTTTGCCTGGAATCATCCACAGTATGGCATTAAATGTATCTCTCTAATATTTATCCAATTACAGGCTTTTTTATTGCAAACGAAATACATTGAAAAACTTATTGTAAGCGGGGTCGCCTTCTCACAGATCTGACCTATAACTTGACTTGGCGGTGTCATCTGTTTATCTCGATGCGGAAATATGTGTAAGTGTAATACCAGGAATGTTCTTAATAAAGCAATAACATCTCCATGGAGACAAACAGAATGCAAACCCTCCACCAGAAAAGTTACATTGCACACCTTTAATAGTATTCTTGTAATAGTAGTAACTGCGTTAGTATGGGGTGAGGTAGCGTTCATTTAAGACGTGCATGCCAAATGAAGATGTGTGCATATTTATTTGTATTCTGCATAAAATGTGTTTTGTATATTCTTGATCAAGAGAATACAAATTCAAAAATGATAGGATTGTGCTTGAGGTGTCTCTCTTGTGAATTTGGGTTGCAGCTGTCAAACTGTCAATATGACGTCACCACTCACAGACGTTAAGAGTCGAGCAGAGACTTATGTGCTGTCACTTTGCACACTGTTGCCATATATTAATGTATTTATTGTGGATGCTTTCTACAACATTGAAGTTACAGAATTAAATATACTTTTAAAAATTATTATTATTTTAGCTATTCTGAGGAGAATTAATGCAATGCTGCACTACATAGCCTACTGGTACTTCTACTTTTGAGTACATGTCATATGTTTAGCTCACTAAGTAAGGGTTTAGACAGGTACTGTTTCTTTTCTTTCTTTTCTTTTTTTTCTCTAAAATATGTGATAATACATTATTATATGTCTGTGTACGTCATGGCCATTTGATTTTGTTTACTAATCCAAAATAATTAGCTTTTTGCCATGTTTTCCTCATGGAGTGGCCCTCAAGTGCCCACCTCCCAGGCCCAGGCACTTGTTGCTGCGCAGAGGCAAAGCTGCAAGCGGGTGAGAGGATCTGGGCAGTGTGAGATAGACACTCTGTCTGCGGTCCCCTTTTTGAGCAGAGGTAGAGGTGATATTACTGTTCGAGGCTGTTGACAGAAAGCTGCACTAGCTCACTGCCTCAGCGGGGCTGGGGATCGCTCTTACTGAATAGGCCAACTTCTCGGCTGACTTGCTCTGGAGAGCGGGCTCTGGTGGTTCATGCAGCAGCTGCTGCTGCTGCGCTGCTGCCTGGTTACGAATAGTGAGACAGTGGAATTTGTGCGGATATTTATTTTACTACAACATTCACGAGTTTCATGAGCAAATTGAGCTGTGTGGCGGGGACCTCGTTCTGTGCTGATGCTTGATGAAAGTGTACGCCAGATGCTTTTCCCCAAATCCCCGTGAACTCTTCCTGCCACACTTGCATGGAGTAGGCCTACTCACTTTGGGCAGAAGAGGTCACACAAAGTCCGGCTGTCCGCGAGGCAGTGGCAGCGCAGAAGTAGCCAGAAAAGTCCAAGTGGAGACTGAAGCACCAAAAGCCCTGCTCTCCCTGAGTCAGCCGCAGAGTAGTATCCAGTAAAATGCGTGTGTGGCCAACCTGCAAAGAAAAAGGCAATTTTTCAAATAATTAAATCTTGCATAACTCTGACATGCAGTATTATATATACACTTTGTACACAATGACGACCTGAACGCAGTGATATACAATATACATAGCTGTGATATTGAATTGCCCTACAGCGCTCCCTTGAACTTTTGAATAGGCTCAAAGAATTTAATTTGTTGTAGACATTTGAAATTTTGCACGGACATCCTCCTTGACATACTAAACAAAAAAGCCAATGAAGACATACCTGTATCTGAAACTGTGTTACCATGGCAACATCAAAAATGGTGCCATTGAAATACATTGGTTTTGGTCATCTGAAAATATGAAAAAAATTTGTTTGATGTAAACAATTGAAATTTGGCACAGATATCCCTCATACCATCCTGAACAAAAAAGCTATTGAGGACATACCTCTATCTGCAACAGTCTTACCTTAGCAATGTAAAAAATGTGTCATTGAAATACATGGGGTTCACGCAGCTGTTGTAGATACTTTAGACTAATCCATTTATGGCCTAAAATTCAAGTTTCCCAAAAGAAGGATTAAGCAAAAAGCACAATTAAAAAAGAGTGAAAATGTCACTGTGGCACCCCCTCAAACTTTTTTTAAACATAGAAAGATGAAACTGGACAAATAGCCCATGTCATTACAAGTAAAAAAAAAAAATATTATGACCCCAGCCTAAACCCAATAGGAAATCGGCCATATTAGGCAGAACCTCTGTACCCCTCATTCTTTGAATATCTCCACCTTGGATTTTTTTTTCAAAAGGCTTGAGAATTGGTCAAAATAACTTAGACCCATGTGTACTCTGGGTGTGGTCAACTCGCAAAACAGTGGCCATTTTGAAAAGCATAAAAACGTACGTATTTCTCACAGGTGACTTGACATTGAGCCGGCCCCAGTGTGACATTTTTGCACATTGACATCCTGAACGCAACTATGTACAATATATATAGCTATGATATAAAACTGCTCTACAGAAAATGTAATTGCAATATCAGTATCATTAAGAGACCTAGTAGCTGTAGAGGTAGTTGCATTATCATACTTATGGAGTCATTTTCTTGAAATCAATTACAAAGCTCTACTCTTTGTGCAAATTCTAGACTGGAAGAATTCAGAGGATTGACTTAAAATCCATCTGGTTTAAATGCGGAATCAATATGCGAAACACTGCTCAAGTAAGAATATTCACATTGACAGTCCAGGACGGGAATCGATCCAAATGCAAAATACCACTTGAGTAACTGTGTAAACTAGTGTAGTATTTGAGAACTTGGAGTACTTATATGTATTAGGAAGTATGAGAGGATCCAGTGAGAACAGTGGACCCGCTAGGACCCCATCAGCAGAGCACACATTTGGGATTGCGGAGTGGTGAATCTGGGCTTCCTCCTCCAGTGCCGAGGCCTAAGCTCTCAAAGCCTCCCCCCTCTGGTCCCTTCTGTCTGCGGGCACCGAGTCCACTAAAGCCCCTGCAGTCAAGCCGCGCTCTGCCAATGACTTCGTGTGCATTTGGTGAGAGAAATCCCCCACAGAGAGAGCGGAGAGGAGCCTGGCCTGGCACTAAAGAGGAGGAAAAGTGGAGAGGCTGTGGGGGGACAGTGTCTTTGTCCCAGATTGATGGACGCAGTAGGACACTTGCATTCAGTTCGGAGCAGACAGGGAATCTATTGCTGTCAGCTGCGTGTTCTCATGATTGTGGGTGTCGACAGTGACATACAGTATACGCATGATAAGTGGATTTAAACTTATTATGTGCCTGTTTTTAAGAATGCAAGGATGGCACTAATCAAGGGCACGTCCGGACTTTTATAGGGTTGCCCATGTGTGGCATTATGTCTGATTTTGAATTGATATTTTATTATTTAAAGAGGCTGTAACTATTTTTTTCCCCCCATGAAGTATCAGTATCAAATTGCCGTACGCTGTTTGCATCTAATTATAAAGCTTTTTATCAGAAGTAAAACCAGGAAGTAACAGTGGTGTTAATAGCAGTACATGACGCTCAAAGTTTTTGCCCCAATGAAAGTTGTGAAACATGCTTAGAATAATTGGAATGTTTGTAATGCTTCAGTGTTGTTTAAATTAAATACTTGTATTTTTCACATTCTTAAGATGGTAAAAATACGTGACAGTACCTTCAAATATTGGCATTTTAGAATAAAAAAAGAATATAAATTTAGTCATTTGGTGAAATAATGGTTCTGGATTGTCAGTGGTGCATTTACCCTGTGACCAGGGGGTTAGTATGTTCACATATTGCCCAAAGAGACACTGCCTCAGCTACAGTGAATAGTGCAGGAAGGGTATCCAGCAATAATGTTGACCAAAACAAAATATTTGCAGATAAAAAAATGGTGAGTGAAATGGCAAAGACTGACTACATTTATAACTGGGAAAGATAATACATATATACATTTTATTATGACAGATACACAGTTGTTTTCTACACCATATAGCACATATAATAGCCTTTTGGTTTTATTGTTTCATTAAGGGTGGGACAACATTATGATCTTTTATTCCCCACTTGACACATTATCCTTTTGCAGACATAATTGTACAGTGTGCAAAAAGCAATTTCACATATTGGCTTGCACTTGGGATCACATAAGACCAGTAACAGTAAAAGCCAAAGTTATATCTGTCAACTGGACAAAAGTTGTAGGACAGATTTAACATTGGCTTTTACTGTGGATCAGACCTGGACGACTGAGGGATTACACAGACATAAGACCAGTAATATTGACAGCAAACTTGGCATGCAAAGGGATTTTTTTCTTCTTTCTAAAATATTACGACAAATTATTAACTAATTATTTGTTATCTATTAATTCATGAAGTCTTGCCATGTTGCATATTAGGTCACAAAAATGTACCTAACATAGATTGTATAAAGAAGTGGACTAAGTGAGCGTGACGTCACCCATAGCGTTCGACTCCAGTCAAATGAAGCTCTTCGAGACTAGCAGTTATAGGGGCGAATTTGGAGCCAAGTTGCATATTAAGAATTCCAATCGCAAGTATCATCGCGACCAAAGAACCAACCCAGAGCGAGGCTGTTGAAGATAACACCCCTTCCCGCCCGCACTGCTAGTTTATCAGTGGGCAGGCGCTTAGCAACGCTGTCAATCAAACCTGTTGCTAATGCTAGCGGGAGCGACCAACGGAGCCGGAAGCGCGCCCACGCTCACTTCCTATCTGGAACGCGGCGGCTAGCAGGTTAGCTATGTTCATTTATATATACAGTCTATGGTATCTACATAAAAAGCTGCCTTGTTCAATTCTTAGATATAACACTAATAAATTCGCTACATTTGCCACGTCATTAAAAAATCAATTTGCCTTCATGCACAACTGATTTCACCAAATCTTTTGCCAAATTTCCCTCAAATCAACCGATTTCCAAAGCAACGCTCCGACCTACAAGCAAAAACCATTTGCCAAGAGTCGACTATATTGTCAGCGGGAGGAGTAGCGCACACTGAGACAATATCATTTTGGCTGATTGCTTGGGGTTTTTTTCATATTTGTGTTAGTAATTACACCGAGTGGGAGTTGAAGTTTGACTGTCCCTAAATGGGAAATATTCCAGTGAGTTTTGGATGTGTGTATGTGTGTGTGTGGCTATGCAAAAGGCAGTTTAATTAGACTTCCAGCTGGGATTAGATGAGTCAGGATTATAATCTGGCCAGCGCCGAGGCAGCCAAACCATGACACTGGCACTGCTGTGAATTCTCCAGGACGCCTGCCTAATCCCACGCCTCCTGTCGCCTCTGTCTGCCTGTCTCACACGGACATTTCATTTTGCTTTCATCTTCGGCGTATACCTTCTTTTTACTTTGCTAGTATTTTTTTTCAGCCCCTAGAGTATGACACTGCAATTTTGTTCCTGTCTTTTACTTTTCCGTTTCAAGTGTCATCTCCTTCTACTCGTACCAACTTTATGTCGCCATGTATCCACAAATCTCCTCTTTGGTCTTCCCCTAGCCCTCCTGTCCTTGGCATGCTTCTGCTGAAATAAAGTTCTAGGAATGGGACTAAGGAAAATTTAAAGTTGAACTAAACACCAACTTTTTTGCTACTAAACCGTGTATATGGCGTTTTAAAAGCATTGTCTATAATTCCTAGTCATTTTTTTTTTTGGCAATTTTAGTGCAAACTAGGTACATCTGCCACTTTCTGGGCAAAAGTGTGTGTGCTGCCTCTATTGGCCACTGGAATTTCAAGTACTATGTGACATCACAAAGGACTTTCCTGATTACAGCCAGGTGTTTCTATGTCTTTCAGGTGTGTTTTAATGTCTTTCTTATTCTGTAAAGCACTTTGAATTACTTTGTGTACGAATTTGCTATACAATGGCTGCAGGGGCAGAGTTTGAAGTGTGAAGACCTGTTAGACCAATCACACTGTTTCTTATACCTTCAGACCCCACTGCTCCTCTCTCCTCGCTTTTTTCTTAAGTCCTCCAGATCCTTCCCAGTTTAGCATCGCTATTTGCAATATAGTTGTGGGCAGAGTTTAGGTGTAGCCCCACTTTAAAAATCGCATAATAGCAACTAAGTACAGGGATGTGGACGGGGATAGGGGGTAGGTGAAAACAGGATTTTTTTTGAGCGCTCACGCCTTGAATGTAGGACATAGGAATACAAGATTACACAAACATGTATGAATCAAATGAAATATATCTTTGAGTAAGCTACAATACTACTTAATCTCAACTTCCTCCCACTTTGTCACCTGTATTAGCTTGATGCTACTGAACGCCATCACTGACTTATATCATTACTGTCTTGCACCATTCTTACTAAAACTCCTATTTCTCTCCAAAACTCTCTTTCGTTACTCAGGACCATATAGACACTTAAAATTCTGCACCTTCTTTACTTCCCTTTGCCTGGGCCCAAACCTTTTCACACCCGCGTAGCCCTCTGACCGCGTGTGCGCTCATTATCTGTCAGGGCGAGGACCCCTGTCGCCATTGGCTCTGTCTGCGAGCTGCTTTCATGCATTTCCCTCACGCCTCGTGTCCCCTGCGGGCTTCCGTACCCTCCGTGTTCACCTCTCTTTCAACACACCCCAATGTCACTGTCAGTCCGCTCTAACATCAAGATACATTTTTACATTTTCTGCCTCTAATTAGGGGCTCATTAGTGGAGTATCTATGTTAGAAATCATCCCAATATTAGTCCAAGTGATTATTTTATCTTGGTTTCAATCGTTCATTTGGAGAAAAAAAAGTCAAACTTTACCACCAAATGAGTTAATGCTAGCAAAACTGACGGTAGGACATTTTTGTTTATGTCACAATCTTCTTGGGCAATGCTCTTTCAATTATTCTTCTGACTGTTTAAGTTCTGTAGAGCTATTTGGTTTAAAGTTAAGGTGCACTTTATTTTCTCCGTATGGAAATTTGTCCTCTGCACAGTGGGTTTTGTCAAGTAAAAATCTTTATCACCCCCACAATATAGACAAAAGAATTCAAAAGGTCTGAAGCAATTTGGTTTTATTTACTCCAACGCGTATCAGCTCACATCAGAGTCTTCATCAGGAGTCATGACTTCACTTCAGGGCTTCATCACTTTACCCCAAAGAAGACTCTGATGGGAGTTGAAATGTGTTATAGTAAATAAAACTAAATTCAAGGACCTTTTGCAGTCTTTTGTCTATTAAGTATCTACCCTCTTAAGGACCTTGATGAGCACCTCTTTTTCAATATAACTTATCTGTGATTTGGGTGAGTCCTCCCAGGATCTTATTCTCAGGACCCACCATATGTTTAGTTTCAAATATCAATCACAAATATCACACTACAGCACAATAAGGACTGTGTATGATGAAAATTTACCATTCATTTATTTGGACATGCAAAGGAAATGATGTCCCAGGATCACACTTACATTTCATCAGTCATACAGGGTGTCCATAAAGTCTCTTTACAATAAAAAAAACATATTACAAAGGCAATTGATAAGATATATTAATCAGATTTGTTCTATTGTGCTCAGTGGTTTTCCAAAGTTTTTTTTACCTCATTTAATACACCTCTATACAGGCACCATTAGTCACACGAAGCACATCAAGACAGTACTTGATTTCTTGCCATGTTCACTGTAGCATAGCCTCATCAGTGGTTGCAGTCGCATCTATTTATCTTTTTCTTTAGTTGAGTAATGTCCCGTATTTTTGTTTGATACACGGTAGTTTCGTTGAGTCTGTGTATCCGATTTTTTTCTCAATAAACCATGATACAAATTGTGCCTTCTCTTGAGGAGTAACCATTTATCAACAGGATGCCTGAAATACAAATATACAATGTGATTAAAAAAACTTTTATAACCACTGAGTACAATAGAACAAATCTAATTAATATATCTTATCAATTGCAATTAAATTTTAAAATTGTAAAGAGACTTTATGGACACCCTGTACATTTCGGCTCATACAAAAAAAAGTTTAAAAAGAGTTTAATAGCTTACTGTGTGGTGTTGCATTACAGATGTGTGTGTTAAATAGCTTGATAAAAAAATCATTCACATAGTTGAAATCTTACTCTTAAATGTATCTCCTCCTCAGGCCGTTGAACATCCAGTGGTCCAAGATCAACGACACTTTACCAGAGCGAGCAGAGATTTCAGGGCCCACGTTCCAGATCTCTCGTCTCAGCCAATCACACAACGGCACGTACCTCTGCCAGGCCCAGAATGACTACGGACGGGCTGCTGACCACTACACCCTGCTGGTTTACGGTAAGTCCTGCTCTAGTCCTGGTTTAGTCCTCATCTAGTCCAGGTATAGTCCTAGTTTAGTCATGATTTTGTTGCGGTGAATGTGCAAGTGTGAATGAAAGATTTTGGATTTTAAACGTGCACTAGGTGACTTTTCTGGGGGAGTGTGTGTCACCTGGTGCTTGTGTGAGATCAGTTTGCCTGGAATATCCCTCAGTGTGCCATTAAAATTATCTATCTCCATGGAGACAAACAGGTGACGCCATCAGGCCAAGTTATAGGTCAGTGGAGAGGAGACCCTGTCCACGGTACTAAGCCACTTGTAGCTCATGTGCAGTAGTCAAAAAGTAAAAAGTATAAATCAAAAGTAGTCCTGATAAAGAAGAATGTAAAAAAAAAAAAGCAAAATGTGATTTGTTATGTGATCATAATCTTTTGATTGGTCCAACTCATGTTTAAGTGGGCTTAAGGCAGTTAACCAAAGTCCTTGAAAAGTTGAATTCTGAAAATGTAATTTTAATTTCCACCCACAGCTAACAATTGAAAATAATTGTCATTGTAACTGATTTTTCATTTGCAGCGCTTTTGTGTTTTGATGATGTTTCGTGTAGAATCTAAATTAATTGATCTTTTTATCTTGGCAGCAACTTGTGTCTGGCTTATCCGGGCACTGGCCAACTTACCTTTTAAATGGTGATGTTTCCCTCATCAGTCTCATCAGTTTTTGTTCCTTTTCTG
>KN483000.1:108385-154629 GCA_000787095.1 Periophthalmodon schlosseri | reverse complement strand
AGCAGGAAACCTTTGCTAAACCTCTTCTTGCAATTGATTCAACCAAGATATCGATTCACACGAGAAGGCATTGGTCTGGTGTGCTCAGATTCTGCTCAACAGCATTATTATTCAGGCTATCTCTTGTAAAGAACCAATTTATCATGTCCCCGGCGAACCTGCACTTTCTTCACTTTAACTAAAACCTCCTCTAAGTGGCTGGAATTATTTAACCGCTGAAGCCGAGCAAGGACTGCACATTTGACATGCCAAACCACTTTGAGTCAAGGCTCTAAACAAGAAAGCATTTGCATGTAATGATGTTAATGTATTTTATGCGTTGTACCTGAATAGAACAGACCAGAATGTGTCCTTTTTGCTTTAAATAATATTCAAAAAATGACCCTGGGCGACCCTGGATGGGTGTCATTTAAAATTGTACTAAATATTGAAATTCAAATATATACTTTTTTAAAATTATTATTTTAATTGTTTACTTACATGTAACTTTTT
Source organism: Periophthalmodon schlosseri (assembly GCA_000787095.1). Classification (NCBI taxonomy): domain Eukaryota; kingdom Metazoa; phylum Chordata; class Actinopteri; order Gobiiformes; family Gobiidae; genus Periophthalmodon; species Periophthalmodon schlosseri. Next base: position 154,137 of record KN483000.1, on the reverse strand, counting down.
TTTCTGGTTGAGGGTGCACCACTTGCATGTGTTCAGTCACCTCCAGTCTCTCTCTAAAACCTTCAAATTAGGCTAGAAATCTAAGGGTAATAATGGATTCAGACTTGAACTTTAACAGCCACATCAAATCAATAACATCTGCAGCTTTTTACCATCTAAACATTGCAAAAATTAAAGGTTTACTGTCAAAACCAGACTTGGAGAGACTTATTCATGCATTTGTCAGACAGGTTAGACTTCTGTAACGTCCTGCTCACTGGCCTCTCCACACGAGCGTTAAGACAGCTGCAGTACATCCAGAGCGCTGCTGCTTGGGCACTGACTAGAACCAGGAAGTCCTGTGCTCAGGTTTTAATTGCTGAGAAAATATTTTGAAAAACATACATTGTCACTGTGAGCGTGGTCACCTCTCCAGAGATATGACCTGTAACTTGGACCTGTGCTGTCACGTACTTGTCTCCGCAGTGATACATAAGCAAAATGAGTGAATTTGTGTAACACTCTAGGCAAAGCATTAACATCTCCATGGATACAAGCAAGTGGCGGTTCTTCCACCAGAAATGTTACATAGCGCACCTTTAAAGGGATGTTTTAGTTGTTGGTTTTTTTAGACTCCGATAAAAACCAACATATAATTTGATATACTTTCTGGAAGTGAATTTTCCATTTACTCAGAGAACAGCAACACATGCTACATCTTAAATATATTATAGGTCTGTTTTGCTTGTCGACAAATCACAGCTAGACCCCGGGGACCAGAGCATAGCGAGCTCCTTTGTTGCTGCTGTTTGCACGTTTATTTTTCCTCGACGCACCTAGATTCTATGGCTAAATTCTTAATGAAGGCGACCCAGATAATGCCTGCTTTTCCGTGCAGACATCAAAAACATCGCAAGAATCAGACATGGCAACAAATTGGCCTGCTCTCAGTGCAAGTCACGGGAACACTCAACGCTTAAACAATTCACAGAGCAAAGAATTAGCCATGCCTTGCTTTTCGGTCAAATCAGGACAACATTTCAATCATTGTAAGTTGGTTGTACTTTTGTTAAGTACTTTTTTGCTAGTGTAGTCTAGTGGTAACTAGAACTACTGTAGGAGTAATTGTAGTAGGTAGTACAAGTGGTAATATTAGCATGAATAATTAGTTACCCTAAAGGTGGTTTGATACCCAGTAGGCCTGCTTTCGTTGTGCTAGTGTAGTCTTATGCTGCGTTTAGAGCGCGGCGTCAAAATAGTAGTAGTAGTAGTAGTAGTAGTAGTAGTAGTAGAAGCAGGAGTAATTGTCGTAGTTGCTTATTTGCTTACTTTAGTGGTAATATTAGTTTGAAAAGTTACCGTGGTGGTGGTTTTGATACCCATTAGGTCTACTTTTGTTGTGCTACTGTGCTCTTAGTAGTAGTAGTAGTACTAGTAGTAGAAGAGGAAGAAGTAGGAGTAATTATAGTAGTTGTTGTAGCAGTTGTAGTATTTTTAGTTCAAAGTGGTAGTGGAAGTAGTATGCTAATAGTCATGTTTGTGGTAGTAGAGAATTCAACTTTACTTTCATAGAAAACAGAACTTTTAACTTGTATTGTAAAAGTTTTTTCCCTTTGGATAAGACATGGCAACAAATTGGACAACTTTCTGTGCAAGCCGCGGGAACGCTCAATGCTTATACGATTCGCATATCAAAGAATTAGCCATGACTTGCTCTCCAGTCAAATTAGGGCAACATTTCAATCATTATAAATTGGAATATGGCTAGACACATCACCAAACCTCTGCATTTTCTAATCTGCATTACTAATTACACTGAAAACACTGCTGGAGCACGTTTTACCCTTCAGATCTAGTGCACCCCCTGCCGGTTGGCTTTCATTACTGCACCGTAAATGATCCACACAAAGAGAATGTGAAATCTTGTGTAGCGCTTTAGCCTTGCTTCAGGTTAGCGCCCCCTCATCTTTCCGTCTTGCACAATCGACAATGGCGTACACGTGTAGTAGCATCAAAAGGCCCGTACTGTAATGGCAGGCAGCTAGCACAGGCATCCAGGGTGGTAACAGTGGCTAGATGAAAGGTGACATCCCCACCCACTTGTTTCTCTAGTTCCCTTCTTCTCGTTCGCGGCGGTTGAGGGGCTTTGATGTGGGGAAAATGCTCTCATACTCCTCCTCCTCCTCACTTCTTCTGATCCCGTCCCACCCATTTGTGTCTCTTCTCACATGCCATCACAGATTTCTGCTGGTTAGTAATTGGCGGTTTTATTGGAGTAATTTATCGATATGTTTATCCGTGATAATGTATAATTAAATGATTTTACTTCATACTAGTAACCTAGTAGTTGTAGTAGTTGTAGGAGTAATTACTATTATTTTTTGCAGTGGTAGGTAGCAAAAGAAAAGTATAAAATCTGTCAACTGGACAAAACGTTGTAGGAGTGAAGACGTTTCGCTGCTCATCCAAGCCGCTTCTTCAGTTCTGGTCAGATTACTGGTGGACACTGTCTTATATCTATCTGAAGGGAGGAGCTAACTACACTGAAACTCAAAACACCTATTGTTTACAGTTTCTGTTTGTAGGCTAGGTCTATTGTGCTACCCTAAGTGTGCACTGTGCCTGAGTCCTGCTTAGCATAGTCATTTCACACATATTCACATCCTGGCTAGCCCTATTGTTTTCTTTGTTTCGCTCTGGGTCTGAGGATGGAGTTAGAGATAGGATTATCTAAAACTCCATCCTCAGATGCAGAGCAGGTGTGAAATCACTCATTAGGGGCTTGAATGACTATGCTAAGAGGGCACAGTGCACGCTTAGGGTAGCACAATAGACCTAGCCTACAAACAGAAACTGTAAACAATAGGTGTTTTTAGTTTGTGGAGTTAGCTCCTCCCTTCAGATAGATATAAGGCAGTGTCCACCAGTAATTTGACCAGAACAGAAGAAGTGGCTTGGATGAGCAGCGAAACGTCTTCACTCCTACAACGTTTTGTCCAGTTGACAGGTTTTTGTTATGGATCAGACCTGGATGACTGAGGGATTACACAGATAGTGCTAGGCAGGACAAGTGGTAATATTAGCTTGAATAATTAGTTACCCTGATGATGGTTTTGATTACCAGCAGGCCTGCTTTTGTTGTGCTAGTGTAGTCTTATGCTAGCAGTAGTAGTAGTAGTAGTATTAGCAGAAGTAGGAGTAATTGTGGTAGTATTTAATAGTCCTAGCGGTGGTGGTAATTAGTTGCTTACTTTAGTGGTAATATTAGTTTGAAAAGTTACCGTGGTGGTGGTTTTGATACCCATTAGGTCTACTTTTGTTGTGCTACTGTAGTCTTAGCAGTAGCACTAGTAGTAGTAGTAGTAGTAGTAGAAGAAGTAGGAGTAATTGTAGTAGTTGTTGTAGCAGTAGTAGTATACTTAATACTCCTGGTTGTGGTAGCGAGTTAGCATAAGTAGTTCTAGTTGTAATAGTATTTGTCATAGGAGTAGATGTAGTTGGCTTAATAGTCATGGTGGTTGTAGTAGCATACTTCAACACTACTTTTATTGAAAACAGAATGGGCTACTTGTATAGCAAAAGTAATTTCTATAGTACTTTTTTTCCCTCTGGAGATATTTGGAAATATCTTTAGCAGAATCCATAAAAAGACCATAGATTGCCTATAAGCTCAAATTTGTTTTGTGGCTCGTTTAATCCCTCTCACTATAGACACATGGTGGTTTGTTTTTCTTATAAAAATATCTGCTCTCCCACTGGGCTGATTTCTCCAAACCTTATCTTCAACCACTCTGAACTGTTGATTCCCTCTTCTTATTCATCTGCAACAACATTCTGCTGATAGAGTATGCCTTTGAAATGCAATGATTAGTCTTTGTCTTTATAATGCAAAATAAGCCACAAGTAAAACCCTAATGCAGTGTACTGAGCACCTCCTAATAGGGAGAGGGAACATCCATCAGTCAAATAAATGGGAATAAATATCATTTTTAGCGTTACGTTAGGATGACTCATATGTCTTAGTCACTGCACTATTCATTTTCGGCTTCCACAGTATTCAAGTAGGTGTCAGATTGCTCTTTTGTCTCAAGTAACATCTCATAACAAACTTGTTTCTAAAGGTCACTCTAATGGAGATGGGTACAGTACCGTCCATTTCCCCACTGCACTTAAAGGTACACTATGCAACTTTTCTAATGGAGGGTCCGCCACCTGTGTAGTAGTTGTCGCTTTGCCTAGAAAGTTCCACAGTGGCATTCATCTCCATGGTGACAGCCGGTGACACCATCAGGTCAAGTTACAGGTCAGCTCTGTGGAGAGGCGACTGCGCTCACAGTAAGAATGCATGTTTTTCAAAGAACTAACTAGCTACTAATTACCAACAATTAGCAACTAACTACCACTATCAGCACTATAACTACTACTACTGCTACGACAACTAGTACTACAACTACTACAATTACTACTACTTCTACTACTACTACTACCACTAAGACTGCATTAGAACAACAAGCACCACGCTAATTATTCAAACTAGTATTACCACTAAAGTTAGCAGCTATCTCTATCACTACTACTACTACTACTACGACTACTACTGCTACTGCTACTACTACTACAGCAGCACAACAAAAGTAGACCTGCTGGGTATCAAAACCATTTAATGCCATACTGGGTAACATCCCAGGCAAAGCAATAACAATAACATCAACAAGCAGGTAGTGGACCCCCACCATAACAGTTACATGTTACAGTGTACCTTTAACTTTCACATTTTTTATTACATTGTTATAACTTTGATATTTACGACAACATTAAACAGAACAGATTCTTCTAGTTACCCCCTTAAACAAAACGTGCCCAATAGTTCCCTCTAGGGCCAGTATTCTGTTGTAAAATAGATGGTTTTTCACAGTGGGGCATCATTTTTTAAAGTCATTAGCATCTAGTTGGAAATGCAATTAGCAACAACTGCAGTGTGCTAAGCGATTAAGCTAATTTAGCTTTCTTGTTTTGCTATTACAAATTTGAACAAAAATGTTTGCAACAGAAAACACATTGCTGCGGTCTGCAAAAATCAGATGTTACATGGTCAGTCTGAATAAAAACGTACCAAACATTTTATTGTTACACCAATTGCTTTGATTTTAATTTTAGCCATCTGCTACACTGCTACTTTACTTAGATTAATACATTTGTAAGATGAAATGTGATGTGGGTAGCATACAGATAAGTTTTGATAGCATTTCCATATTGTTCATGTTGAATAAAAAAGATTTTAATAAATTTATTTATTAACTGATTCTACTGAATGTAGAGGGGGGTAGTACTTGGTTACATTTAGTTGCATTTGTCCTTTTTAATAAAATTGTACTTCTCTGATTAGTTTTCGGACACCACACTTACTCCTACTTAGTAATATATTTTACAGTGTAACTGCACTCTTACTTGAGTAAAGGTTGGGTACTTTTTCCACTGAGAGTAAGTCTGTGAGTGACAAAAACTTGACAATGTGAAATAATTTGAACATGTGTGTTTCTTGCACAACTTCAGATATGACAAAGTTTCATTTGTGTGCTCTAGCCTTTGAAAATACAGATTTTGTGAATTATGTAAGTTGCCCTTCAACTTGCACACATATTAAGTTATGTCCGATGGTACAACCACACAGTTACTCCATAATCCTTCCACAAATACTTCTATTTGACTAATATTACTCTGAAGTAACTCTACTTACTTGAGTAAAAGGTTTGGCTACTGTACATACCTCTGATTAAATAAGATCAACAACAACCAGTTTACAGATATTTGCTGTTGCTGTGTGCAAACTTCTTCGCTTATTTATTTTCCTTGCATAGTTTCTCTAGCAGAGAATATATATATATCTACAAAAGTACTTTTTCAAATACTTCCCATTTGAAGTCCCTTTTCATCGCGCCCTTCTTTGTGTCCTTTTTGTTCCTCTCACCTTCCTTCTGTCGCCACCTCTTTAGCACCCTCTCCTCCTCTCCTTCCTCCCAGAGCCGCCAACCGTAGTTCACCTTGCCGCCCATTTGCCCTTCAATTTTATGTCATTTTTTATGTCCTCTCCCCAACCAAGAACTAACCCTCTACGAACCGCCAGATGCATAAAGCGAAATCAAAAGGATGGCTGGATAAAAAGAGGGAAAAATCTTGATAGAGGTCATAAGTAGGTTACCATTGCAACGCCTTGTCAGAGGCTATGTTTTTTTGGTTGGCTCCTAGCTTCCCCCCCGTAGGGAATCCTGGGGTACGCTTGGTGGTTATAAAAGCATGAGTCAGCAGAAAAACTAACACTGTGTTGAAGATGCAGTAAAAATTCTCATCTCTTTGCGTTTTCATTTTCCGACAGCCTTCGCCCCTTTAGTGAGTGTTATCTGACATCGGGGTCTGTCGGTGGAGCACAAACACGGGCGCAAAGAGGTGCTGCCAATTTGTCACTGGTGCTTTAGGCATTGTCACTTTACGAACAGAGAGGAGCTTAGGAGCATCAGAACTGAGGGCTGGAGTAAGCAGAAGTCTTCTCCTGGGCCCATGGTAAAGCTTTATGTGACAGGGTGCCAGAGGAGGTGTATGAATTTTAGCAAACTTGGGCAGTGGTTAACAATTAGCTACAGGGTTGATGGTCATATTATTATTATTATTATTATTATTATTGTTATTATTATTATTATTATTATTACACTTGTAATGCACTTTACAAGGTTGTCGAAGCCTCTCAAAGCGCTACACTATAGTCATTATTCATTCATTCCATTCTCGGTGGTGGTGAGCCTCTGTTGTAGCTACAATAGTGGGTGGGGCAGACTGACAGAAGTGAGGCTGCCAATGCTGCCAGTCGCCATCAGTCCCTCCAACTACCACTGATCTTTCATGCACATATGGTTTTCTGAGCAGGAATCGATCCTCCGACCTTCAGTTGAGGGACCAATGACCATTGCTCCAACCACTGAGCCACTGTTGCCCTAAATCATACCTAATTTTGAGAAATTAATTTTGAGAAATTAGGGTTGATTTATGTAAAGTTAGTCATCTATCTGGATAAGTTGAAAAGGCAAAATTGTTTTGATTAGTTTATTTCACTGGTATATTTGGACATTGTCCCTAGAAACAATAACATTTAACATGCAACAAAACCATAAAGGTACAGGCTCCCCTAGTTTAAACTCTTTGCTCACTTGTTCCCCTACAATGTTGGCCATTCTGGATAATTTCTTAGACACAGTACTGTCAAACTTACCTCTGTTCATGGAGTCTTCGTCCTCTCAGTCGCTGTCCAATAGTTTGACAAACTGTAAACCTCAATGACTCTATAACTGCTCATGTGTGCTGTCTACTGGACATAACACAATTGTTATGTCAAGTTCGGACAGAATTCTCAGTCCATGTTTCACCCTCTCCTTCCTTCCATGGCCTGTCTATGAGAACCACGTGCCCTATGCTGGGTCAGCTTCTCAGCTCCCTTCTTCCAGTTTTTAAATCCAACCATGGGAGAAGATCTTCTTTGCATGAACCATGCACCATGGACTAAAAAATATCAGCAGGCAAAGTAGAAATCTCCATCCATTGACAGAATACTCCAGCCACAAGTACTGGTTGTATCATGTGTGATTAAAGCTTCTCAGTGTGTTATTAGAGCCAAAGGACTGGGGTCTTGGCTTAAATTCACAGCACCATTGGGATTCCCACTATCGGTGCCCATGCTGTTCACCACTATGGTTCTGGATGTGGCGTCGCTCCCATGGATGCTCCGGTCCCTCTCTCCTTCTATTTTTTCACCGGATTCCGAGTCCCCTTTCTCATTTTCAAACCTGGGATGAGTGTGCTCCTCTACCACTCTATCATTTGAAGTCCTAATGTTACAATCATCTGCATCTTATTATCTTATGCATCTTATCTTTTTTTTTTTTTTTTTTTTTTTTTTTTCACACAGTATAACAAAATCAAATTTTTTCAGTTAAGAGCAGCTTGCCTTGCACGCTCATTGTTGCACCATGCGCGTGGAATCTAACTAATGACGCAAGGTTCATGGGTTACTATCATGTAGTAAAATGTAGTATTCAGTTTGATTTTTTTAGCACCATCCATGACTATTACACGCGTGTGGAAGTCTGCTTGCCTATCCATAAAAGTCACTGCATGCTATTGATGGTAACGCATTTTTTTCTCACAGTGTGCCTCATCTGGTGTGCCACTATTGTGCGACAAAGTTGGACTTTTTTGTTGGTGCGTATGCGTGGAAGGGCATCGTGCACGGGCATGCATGGGACTAGGAGGAGGACGCTGTTGATTGTCTGCTGAAAACCCACAGGGCTCCCTTATGTAATTGAACTGAGCTTGGTGCACTCAGATGAATCACCAAGCCAATAAAACCCATTAGAATTGAATTGCATGAGAGATTGTGGGAGATGGAGAGCAGTGGAGGAGGCAGAGGTGGCAATGGGAGGAATAGTTAGTTGTACTTCCATATGTAACACACGTGTGCATGTAACACACATGTGCATGTGTGGCTGTGAGCACACGTACATCTGCCCCCAGAGCAGCAGGTGAGTGAGGGCTAGCTAAAAGGAGCGCGATAAGAGACATGAAAGGACAGGCACATTGTGAGATTGAGACGGATACGGGGTGACCGGGGGATTAGTCCTGTGTCTCCTTCACTTCTTGTAATGAGCCGTCAGAATAATTGGAATGAAAAACATAGATCTCCATTTAATGAAGTGAGACTTGTGAAAAACAGAATGAAAAGTTGAGAAAGGTTTCAAGGGAACGGAGAGAAGTAGACGGAGATAATGCCAAGTCAATTTGGGTCGAAAGAAAAGAATCCCTTTGGAGCTGTTTTGTTCCATGCATGGCAACACAGCGATATTGACATCTAACTACATTTTGAATTAGTCCACAGACCAATCTGTCTTCCCCTTTACGGCCTTGCCAATAGACCTTCCGACCATTCCTTTAACCGTCCAAACTCCAGTTGTCAACTAAAGACGCGTTAGCTTTGGGCAAGGCCTTACTAATTAGCAAGACGGAACATGAAAGTATAACAGGCTGCTTCCAAGATGGCGTCCTCGGGCACACTTCTGCCAGAGCGAGATACGAGAGTGGGAGAACGTCATTATCGTGAGTGCCGCTACATCCATCCCTGCAAATAACATGGGCTGCGTGCCTGATTGGCAGCTATACAGTGTTAATGAATAACAATATGATTTAGAAGGGGGACAGAAAAAAACGTAACGCGATAGGCCTAGGGAGCAGCAGCTGTATGGCATAGTCCTTAATTAAGTTGAAGCTGAAACTAGAAGAAGATGGAAGAGGTGTGAAAGACTATGGTGAGCGTTGTAAGTAGTGAAAATGGGAAAGATTGGAAGATAAAAATACATGTAATTTTAGGTCAGTCCAATTTGGCAAGTGTAATTAATTAGCACCTTGTTAATGGGTGCGTGCTTGTGGCCATTAATCTTCTGCACTCAAGTGATGGGAGCACTTTTCAGCAGAGCAACAAATAAATGTAACTCAGCATTTTTCTTCTAAATAATGTGCTTTTCTGCACCTCCAACCATATGTTTACATTTAGACGTTTGTCAGGCAATGCTAATTAGCTTGATTAAACCACATAACCAGATTTCTCACATTTGTAGAGCAAAATTATATTACTGTTGATCTGCTCAGTCTGATGTTTGCGAAGTTGTTTTCAAGGTAATTATACAGATACAGAATTAATGGACCAAGCACACTTTAAATAAGTGTTCAGAATGACTTTTCTCTGCTGGATGGCTGGGCACTTTGTAACCCTGGAGGAACTCGGACTAGTGCTGCTGCTCCTCCATTGGCATCCGAAGTGGCTTGTTCTGGATGTCTCCTGTATTTAAACCATGCTAGCATAATGTCAGGAAATTTTAACTAACAATTTTTGAATAAACCTTAAAGTTTTACAGGAAAAGCACTGATTCTTGTTTAATGCTTGCTATTGGTGAACAAACTTGGATTCATATTTTTTATTTTTTTTATGATGTCCAATTACAGTTGCTAATTAATGTTCACGTGTCTTTTTCAATCATTTTGTTTGCGATATACATATCCCTGCATGTATACTTCTCTACAGAGACCCAAGGTTGGACTTAAAAGGGGAGAAAAAGCATACAAGCGCCCGGCATAGTGCTGACATAAGAGGAGTGCAAAAAGAGATTGATGATCTCAGGGCCAGAGGGAGAAGAGAGAGAGGAGACAGAGGAATACTTACCAATAAATTACTCCAGAGCTGAAAGGCCAGTAGTGTGTTCGTCTGAGCTCTCTTAGTGCGTAGAAACAATTACATGCCAGTGCGTAGGATTCTGTGTGTGTGCACGTGAGAGTGCGTGTACCTCAAATCAGCTCTGCAACACATGTCTACCTGGCACGATGTGGTCTTTCAGTCTGCCTTTGATGAAGTGGCATAGAAACTGCTGATACTGACACCCACTCGTCTACAGATCTCTCATGTGTCAGCCATTATTTTTGTCTTTACGGCACTACAACAGCAGCAGGGTGGCAGCTGATACGTATTTACAGTGATATCACGTAGGTGGCACAACAGTATTTTTACACCTCAAAATGTAGTAGTGATTATCTCTGTGAAGATTTTATGAAATGTTCAGTATGTCATAAGATTTTTAGATGCTTTGCTTGAAGTTTCACATACAAGTTGTAGTAAAAATTCAGAATCACAGAGTTTGTAGCATACTGAGCTGCTGCAGCTACGCGTGTCACTAAGCATGGGCCATCCTCACTGATATGTTTAGAAACCAGAATACCCAAGAATCTACCCTGGAACCTTCATGTTTGAGGGGTGAATCTTACAATATGAAGAATACAGCTGTTATTATTTCATTCAAGATTTTACACTTAACAATAACAATATGTTGTGTATTTTAACAGGACCTTACCTATGTTCCCACACCCCAATGTACCCACATTACCCAAGTTTTGGAAAAAAAAAAAGCTTTATGTTCCCAAATTCATGTTTTCTTACATTTAAATATTCCATAACCCCCACCCTCACTCTGGTTCTAACCTCTAACCCTCAAATTTGAACCCTAACAACAAAGGCCTAAACATACACTTGTTGTAACCAATAACCCTACAACAAAGTGTATTCTAAAATATGGGGACATAGGCTTGTGGGAACATAGAACCCTTCTTTCAAAGTTTTCTAACAAACGAGGAAACATAGAGCTGTCCGAACAAAGAGCTGGCCCCTTTTTAACATCTGTCAGAATACTAAACATATGCCACCGACTCTTCTGTTCATCTCCTATTTATCCACCGGATTGGCATGTCTTTGGCATGGACTTGCATCTCCTCTACCCCTCTATCTAAATCGCTCCGTCTCCACCATTGATTCCGAATGTTGTGTCAAGCTCCAAGCTATTGTTCTCGGCTGAACGAGGCAGTCCCCGCATTGCACAGTTCCATCGGGAATGCATCTGTCACGGACAATGTCTCTGTCTCCGCTGCCATTGTGCCATAGAAAAGCTGTCAACGATAATGTCTTCCTATACATTCCGATATCCACATGCTAGTCCACTATGTGCCTGGCTATGTCCTTGCCATTGTAAGTATGTCTTTTAACCTGCTGTTCTGCTAGACGATAGTTATCAGTATCTTATCACCTGTCTTAGATTTTGAGATCTGTTCCATTCTGCCTGCTTCAAAATTAATTAAAAACATTTATCTTCTGTGAATGGAATCGGTCTAAGTTGTGTTTTTAAGCAGCCTTTTTGCCACGCATTCTCTCCACCTTCTTAGAAATCACTGACGGAGACAAGCCAGGTTTAAAAGGCTTCAATGATTGCTGAGCAGGTGGCAGCTTAGAAGCACAATTAATATCCCCACCATAATAAACTGTGTCATGTTTTATGTGCAGTAGTAACTTGGCTGTAAAACCTTGTAGCGCTCCTATACATCCAATTGCCGCTGCATGTTGTAGATAATAGCTTGTGTGTTATCCCACCCCTGTTTGTCTGTCTGTAGAGAATGTGTCCGTCACTTCCGTGGCCCCTCCCACTCCTAGTACCACACCAATCACCTCCTTACCTGCCATCCCAACCTCCACCACTACCTCCTCCACCACCCTCCTCCCATCACCCAGCCCCAGCCTGTCCCCGGACGAAAGAGGTAAAGCACACCACACACACACTCGTCTCTCTAATGAAAATCTATTGCCTTGTTTTCATTTTCATTCATTCATTCATTGTTTTTGGCTTGTTTTCAACATCGGCTGGGTCGGTAAGGCACGGTTTGTGACATAAGAGTACATTACTACTTAGCAAGTTGTTTTAAGCCGGGTGTCCTTCCTGTTGCGATTAGCCAAACACTGTATGGGTAGAGCTGGCATTATGACTCAATGTGTCTAATAAATAAGTGGGTGCTAAACCGTTCAAAATTCAACCCATCCCTCCATCTGTTTCCATGTATTAGATTGATTTTACTGATAACAGTTGTAATACTGATTTATTTTTAATTACATAAACATTGGACATGGCCAAGTTGTTTATGTTATAATTTGGTGTTTTGGTTTTCAATCTAATTATCCAATGAGAAAGCAGAATGGGCCTCTCATGAGTCATTTGAGTTGCCAGTTTCAATGCTGAAATCCAGTTGGTTTAAACCTAAAAGGATTCTCTCTGAACCCCAGAACCTACAGCCAATCATTAATCAGTGCTAGTGCAGCCTCTGCAGCTCAGTGAGGGAATTCTGAAGGTTTTCACATGAGACATCTATATGCAGGTTAAGGCTCTGGCAACCCAGGTTCACTTGTGATTGTAGTACCGTTTTTAAAATAGTAAAAGCGCAGGCTACATACTGTCCCTTTAAATATGCTATTTTTCAGCAATCAAGAGTAGCCTTATAGTACTGCTGGCACAAAGCCTAGATGATTAGATAAAATTGCATTAGAAAGGGCACACAACACTCCTCTATTCTTTTTCATGTAATCAACTACAAACAGGCCAGAGGTCAGAGGTATAGAAAGTGACATTGTCAAGCTAGTACAGTGAAATCAGTGATAACTTACCCATACCGACCCAGCCCATACACACCGTTGTAGTGAAAACAGGTTCATCTCTCACCTTACCCTTTCCTGCTCTCCTTCAGAGGCTTCTGTTTGTCAAAGTACAAACACGTACTCACTTTCTCTCTCCATACGACCTTTGCTCGCCCTGCACCTCTATACATAAGTTTGTGTGACTGCAGGCGCTTGCATATGCACATTGCAACCTTCTGCTCTGCTCCGCTCCTATCGCTATAGCTGTTTGATGCTAGCCACACATTGCCTACTCAGCATTTGTGTGTGTGTTTATGTCTGGGTTATCTTTTTGAGCTGCTTTAATGAATGCATAGGAAGAGTTTGGGGATGCAGCTAGCAGCCCTGAGTTAAATGATAGTGGCCTCATATGGGGGCTGTCAAACGCTCCCACACTGGATATACTGAATCTTAGATCATTATTATTTAACCTATACCCCCAGTCTCATGAATATTAATATTGCGTTCAGGGAAAACATAAGTCACTATGTTGTCAAATGTAGCGTATGTGAGCAGCTTGTCTGATTTGTGCCGAGTAGACAAATATGGCACATTTCCAGGGGGCAAAACTAATGGATAGGGAATATTGTTATGTTTTTCATTGAGAAGTGAATCAGCCTATGTCACGTATTTCAACAGCATTTTCTCAAGTTTGTCCTTAAAATAAAATAAGTAGTTGTTAACTGTATTTGAGTCCAGATAAATTGTATAGCTCTTTAGGGAAAAATATGTCACCTGCCCGCTGTCTGCATCTAATTATAAAGGAAGTATGTGTTGGTGTGAATGCTAGTTGTTGTTAGTTTTAGCGTGACGGCAAAACCCCACTTTGGTCTCTGAAAGTTGTGGAAAGCACTCGTAAACTCATCATGGTGAATGATTAGGATGCTCGGAATGCATAAGGTAAGTGAACTTCCACTGCAAGTCCTTTAAAATGAACGATGAACGCTTTTAAGACGCTAAAAAACAGGTACAGCGCCTTTAACATTCCTACATTATGTCAGTGACACTACACATTTATCGACTAAACTAATTTACACTGAGGCGGTGTTAAAACTATATTTTTTTGACAGACAGACGTTTCAGTTTTTATCTCCTGTGTTGGATAATTAAAATCTAGAGAATTCATAATTCATAAAGAAAAGACACTTGACAATAAAATGCAAATGAATGGAAATGAGGCTGAATACTGAGCAGCTCTGGTGCCACACTGAGGTTAGGCTAACTTTGACAGTTGTGGACAGAGTCTTTAAAAAACATTTATTTTTACAATCGAACATAAACAAACCGAAACAGATCAGGTCTGGAAACCAACACATTTTAACACTGTTTAAAGTAGTACATTGATTGGTGCTTTTATTATTATTACTATGCCCTTGGATCATTTGAAAAGGGTAGACTCAGTTGTGGCCATTAGAGATAAAGGGCCTGTCCCTGATTTTTTGCCATGTATCTGAGCAACATTTGTCTTGACCCAATACAAATATAATCTATAAGCAACTCATGAGCTCAGAATAATTTTGCTGTGTACTGTGTGCATCTAATTGTCCGAGGATCGAGAAGTGTACATGATTAGCAGGCTAGTCGTTTTTTGGCTTTACTGTGATGATAAAACTCCGCTCAGTTGTGAAAAAGTGCTTATATAGTCATTGCTGTGAATAATTAGAATGCTATGAGTTTGTAAGGAAAGTGAGGAATAAGTTTGGACTGCTGCAAACCGAAAAATGAACAAATTATTTAACATGGTTTGAAATAGTAAATTGCTTTGTGTTATTTAGTGTCATGCGTTGAGTGATTTTATGCTGTGTGAGAGATAGGAACCTCACAATTTTTTTTTTCCCCTATTAATTACAATTCTGTTTAAAATTTATATATGATATTAACAGCTTTTGCACGTGCAGGAATTACGTCTACACCATCCCTTCATTTTACAGTCATGCGACATGTATCTTACAATTCCAAGGCCGGACCGCACACTCACACTCCTTTATAGAAGGTTCCAGGTGGTTGTCTAATCGTATTCTCCTGGAGGAATGTTGCACAGCATGAGATTGAAAGGCTTGGCACCATTCAGCCCACTCAGCCCGCGCACCTCACCGTCTTCTTTTGTACCAGCGTTTTATCAACAGAATCTATTTATCTCACGCACACAGTCGCATCAACGCTCTCGCTGATGTCCCCTCTTCCATCCCTCCTCCGCTACACCTTGGGCTCCGTCGTGTTACTTAAAAGCTATAGCAGATAAAATGAACGGGAAGCCAGCAAAAGTGAGGACTCTTGATCTCGCGGTTCGCCTGCTGGGCATATTCGAACATGTCAGGAAGAGTCACGGGAGAGTTAGCGGCCCGAACAATGGGTGAACGTTTAGTTGATCCTGATGTATTATTTGAATGGGTCCGTGAAGGAACAACACAATTTTTGGTGCTGTCAGTCATTTGGTGAAAAACGCTGGGCTTGGGAGGATTCAGAACAGAGAAGGGCCTGGAGAACGTTTCTTCTTTTGTTCAAGATGAGAAGAACACGGGTCGCTTGATCGCATGGCAGTTGAAGAGCTTATCTCCGGTGACATCGCAAGACGCGCTGATATTCGTTACATCACATGCAGACAGCGGATGCACTTTGGCACCGTGATATTAAAATAGTCAGAGTATCATCTTTATATCTCATTTGTCAGTGCCAGTGCTGCCTTTCTTTATGTATTCACCCGTTTTCTCATTGAGTAATTAGGGCGAGAAAATGTCAGGTTATAATGAACATATTTTGCACCATAATAGCACCTGACTCTGCACAAGAAGCTGTTAGTGTTCTGTTCATTTCTTGTCAGTAGTTGCAGTAAAATAACTATTGTGCGGGTAAGGTAAGGCAAGGTAATTTGTTGAGAACAATTTGTGCACAAAGTAATTCTCAGTGCTTTACAGAACAAGATAAGGCCGTTAACCTCTCAGTTCAAATAAGTAAGTAAAAATCCTAAATAATCATTCTAGAAGAGAAGAGACAAGTGTGTGGTCATATGTGTGGTTAAACAGAATAGTTTTGAGCCTGGATTTGAACTTTGTCAGACTAGAGGCCTGTCTCACGTCTTCAGGAAGACTGTTCCAGATTTTAGCTGCATGAAACCGAAACGATTTCCCATGTTTAGTCCTGACTCTGGGCATCAGCAGGAGGCCGGTCCCTAAGATCCTCAGAGTGTGAGATGGTTATATGGGCACTAACATGTTGGAGATGTACTTTGGTGCTAGGCCAAGAGATTTGTACACAAGAGACTGGTTAAAGACTGGAAGCCAGTGCAGAGACCTGAGCACAGGACTTATGTGCTCGTTCTTCCTGGTTCTAGTCAGACAGCTGTGGTACATCCAGAACGCTGCTGCTCGGGTCCTGACAGTGACAAGGCTGTTACAATAGTCGAACTTGCTGACAAATGTATGGATACGTCTCTCCAAGTCTGGTTTAGACACTATACCTGGCAGTGTTTTAGACAGGAAAAAGAGCTGATATGATTTGATAAGGCTGTCAAAGTCCATTATTAACCTTAGATTCCCAACCTGATTGGTAGGCGTTAGATTTACATTTACTATGTCTTCTAGTCTAGACTCATCTGGCTCTCCATCATGTTCCCAGATATTTTACGTGCACACTAAATGGCTCATATATTCTAAATCTTTTCCATCAAGGTTTTAAGTGAAATGGCTTTAGTGCTGTCCTTGATCCCCTTAATATCTCTTGTAGCTCAGAGAAAATAGCATTTTTGTTGTTTTCTAATGAAACATCTCCATATATTTTATACCTGATTCAAAGTGCTGTCTTTTGCCTCACATATTACCTTAATTTAGTTACGTACCATCAATGGCTTTTTGTTTCACTGCACTTAGATCAAACTGTGTTTCTTATTGGCAGCCAGAGCCAGACTTTATACCTTGTTTTAAGAACGTTTTTGGACAGAAAAGTATCCAAATGCACAAATGACTCTCTCTTTTTTTGTTTAACTTTTGCATCCCTTTTATAAGTAGACGTCTGGCCTTAAGATAAAATGCATATTGACTGGACTTGTCTTGCCGTATATATTTTTTCCTGGTTTGGGTCTGCCACACTGGTACAATCATTACTAGGGCTGTAGTCATTAAGCCGTTTAAACGGTCGATGGAGTCTTATATGAGTCAGTCAAAATTTGTAATAATCTACTAATTATTTTACTTTGATTATGAGGATTTATATTGGAAAACAATAGAAAGGAGAAGGTATGGAGTGAGTTAGCTAAAGATTTGTGAATATATAATGAGTTTAATCTGCCTTTTTACATATAAATACACTGTTTCCTAGTACTTTTCTGTATACATAGTTGTACATAGTGTAGTCAGATGCTGGGTCTGGGTGGATTATCACAGATTATCAAAGAGATAATGAATAGTTTTGCAAGCTTTTGCTGCACCCAATTTTCAGTTGACCAAGAATGTCTTGGTCAGCCCTAATCATTAGAAGCTGCCGAAAATTGTTTTTTCAAAAAAAGTTTTTTTGTTTGTTTGTTTGGTTTTTTTTTACTTAAAATCTACATTTAAAAAAAAATATATTTCTCTGAATGATATGACAGTATCTTAACTTGAATCAATTATTGCTAAGCAGCCAAGCCAAGCCACACTTAGCTTTTTGTTCTATAGAAGTTGATAGTACCTGATTTTGATCAGAACTTGCCACTACCTGCGTCTGATCCTTATTTATTCTGCAGTTTTAAGTGTATTTACTCTTGTCTTTGAAGCCTGCGGAGGTTGGCATGAAAGCCTCTGATGTGAATATTTTCCTGAGAACTTAACTTGTTTTTTGTAAGTATTTTTTCTCCATCGTTTTATCTGGTCCCACAGCGAGCCTTTTGATTCCTTCTTCCCAGGGCTGCAGAGAAGAGGTGTAACACTAAAATCTTTCCCCCCTCCCTCTGAATGCATTGTGCTTTGGACAAGATGGTTGCTTGGTTGGAGTTATTATTTATTTTTCTATGGGCTCAAACTCTCTTACTGTCACCTCTCTAATCTATTTCTGTCTATGGTGCAATGGGGGGATGATAAAAAGTGATAATTCTAGTTGGGTGGAAGATTGACTTTCTGTTCTATGTAAACTTTCCACTGATTTTGACTCCTACTTTTGAAATATACATCTATATATATATAATCTCTGTATCATTGTTAACTTACTCCATTTGTCTACCTTGTTCCTTAACAGATCCCGGTGCAGTGGTGGAAACCCACAGTGCAGTGCCATATGCGGTGATAGGGGGCGTCCTTGCTCTGCTGGTGTTCACCGTCATCTGCGTTCTCATCGTAACCATATGGTGTACGGTGCGACAGAAGGGTGGGTACTGTGGTACTTGTAGCTTACTGGTCACTTTATTAGATACAAATTGTTCTAAATATGATGATGAAGATGAAGTACATTTTATCTATATAATTAGTGCATGATGCCTTAATCCATCTTAAAGCTGCACTATGCAACATTTCTGGAAGGTGTCCTCTATATGCTTGTTCCCATGAAGATGTTATTGTTTTGGCATGTTCCACAGTATGTCATTGAACTTGTATCTTGCATTAATTCAGCGATAATTCAAAAATACCATGAAAAAGTTGCATTACTACTGTAAGCGACATCACATATCCACAGATCTTACCTGTAACTTTGCCTGGTGCTGTCTCTATGAAGATAGATAAGTTCAACACCATACTGTAGAGCATTCAAACAGGTTGTGGACCTTCTACCAGAAAAGTTGCATAGTGTATCTTTAAATGGATTATATTTTGTATAGCAAGAGAAATTGTCAGCTCATTTAATCCAGAAAAAAAAACCATTGCTTTGAGGTTCAAGCTTTGGCCCCCAAGCATTGCTGGCATTAGATACAAAGTGCTGCTTGCATCATATTCCTCTTCCCTTTCTCTCATCTCCAACCAATCTGTCAAGTGTAATCCGACCTCTGGCAACAAGGCATGGCACTAAAGTTATGATTTGATTTTTGCAACAGCTGTACCTAATAAATTGACCAGAGGGTATCTTCTCCTTCCATTTTACACAAGCACGATCCGCTCATTTCTTCCGCTCTGTGGTTTATCATGCCCTGTAAAGAAATCATTTGAGGCCAGTCACAGCCGCAATCGTCCAAAATAATCTTTTAAATGGAGGTGTAAAACTGGCAGCGGCGTAGAGACAGAAGAACAGGATGCCCGCCGCTGTCCGTGATCAATGACCTTGGCCCGCCCCATGCTGAGGGGATGAGAAGGGGGCGGGGCTGAAACGCTAGGTGTGGTGAACATGTTTTATGACTCCATGTTAGTGTATCAAGGACCATCTATTAAAACAAGTCGGCCTTCGGAGTTCCCTATCTTTTTAAGTGGCCTTTGCGTTGGCACTCTTTCGACCGCCGCACTAAAGCTGCCAAGAACTTAAATCTAAGAACATGGATACTGCAGGAAGCTTGTTACTTACCCCACAGTCAATGGTGGGAAGTAACTAAATAATGTTCAGAAAAATATATATATATTTAGAATACAAATTTTGAGTAACTAGTACAGTGTGTGTGTGGGATTTCAGTAATAAATAAATCCATAACAAATGATGCAACAAATCTAAAGCTGTTAATCATGTCTCATTTTTAAATTATAATATAATGCAACTTAAAAATAGAGTACCCAAACAGAGTACTCTGATTGGACCACACAGCCATGACTTCTGGGCTGGATAGGTGCACGATGAGCCATCACTGTTAGTACAATTTAGGGTCCCACAAAATCTAGTTTTAATAATGATAATGTAACAACAACAACTGCTATATATTAAAAAATAAAATACAACAAGCTTTACCAACATTGCTTTGCCAAATAATTTAACCAGAATTAAACTAGACTAGTACCAACCAGGTTTAAACCAAGACTAAACCAGAACTAGCCCAGAATTAAACCAGGTCTAAACCATGACAGGAGAACAGATTAACATTTGGGAGATGGACTGCGGGCCGGATAAAATGGCTTGGAGGCCTGATTTGGACTCCCGGCTGCAAGTTGGCTAAGCCCGATGTAACAGAATACATTTCAGTACAGTATTTTGTTGCTAAATACATTTTCATAGTATTCCTCCCAACACTTCCTACAGTTAGACAAGCCGTCAGTCAACCATTTGGTATGACCTGACTGCCAATCAACTGCAAAGAGAGGACTATTATAACCAATCAGAGCGGAGACAGGGCCAAGGGGGCTTTGTCTTTAGCTGGGCTTGAGTGTCAGCGTGCCAGTCAGGCTCTGCCCTCCAGCCTGATACTGTGTCAGTCTGCACAGTGGAGTGAAGGGGACTCTCCAGTAGGTCGATGACTTGCCACAACAAAGAATTAATCATACCAGTGACTTTGGAGGCGAGTCAGTGAAGTCCTGTAATGGCTTTCTCATAGCGCATTGCCATTGTGTTCTGTGTTGAAAGGTTTAGTACAACAAGGTTTGGCCATGGTAATAAAGAAAGACCTCAAGGCTAGAAGTGTTATTTTGTAACAGAATAAAAGCAGTCAGAGGGGGGTAGTACTCAGTTACATTTACTCAGTTACATTTAAGTAACTTTTTAAATAAATTGTACTTTTCAAACAGCATACTTTTACTCCTACTTGAGTCATATTTTTATTTGAGTAACAGTACTCTTACTTGAGTAAAAGTTGTGGTTACTCTTCCCACTGTAGTAAGTCTACAAGTGACAAAAGCTTTATTTGTGTTTTTTGCATCGCTTATTCCATTATGATGTAGGTTTTTTTTATTTTTTTTTTATTTTTGTGATCTATTCTTTTAAAGTACCAGATTTTGTGCATTATTTAAACTTTGTCCTTCAAATTACATTAACTTCAAATTATAAATCAGATGTTACGTCCCAACAGTTACTCTTCAAGTCACTCTTACTCGAGTAGTAGCTTTACTTGAGTAATTTCTTGGACCTCTACTTTGTACTTCTACTTGAGTAATATTATTTTTGAATTAATGTTACTCTTACTCAAGTACAATTTTTGGTTACTCTACCCACCTACCCCCAGTTTTGCCCCACATACCGGTCCCTCATCTAAAGCAGTCAAAGCAGTGTATTTTCTTTGGCTTTTTGGGGCAGAAGCTCTGTTGAAGGAAGGATGCCAAGACTTTCCTTCGCCATGCCAAACAAGAGACATGCCCTCCAGCGTGTCCTGCATCCAAGTGGATATGCCCAGAACACCTCCCCAGGGACGCACAGAGGCCAGAGACTGACAGAGCTGGACTCCCAATTCCTTATGAGTGACCAGGATCTTCACTCACACAGCTCAGGGCTATGGATGAAGCTTAGGGCTTTACACTGTTTCAAGAAATTCAGATAACTCTACCTCACTAAACTGTCGACAAGCATAATGTGAGTTAAAGTAGAATATTGTACTGGTCTGTTAAAGGCTGTACCTGAGTTTTACTATATTTTAAAACACAAAAAATAACTAGTTTATTTTAAAGCGGGTGCCGGGTCTTTAAATTTTCATGAAATGTATACACTTGTCAGATAGTGTTTCACTGAACCATCAGACACTGGGTGTATGAGGATGGTCTGAAGGTCAAAGCGTTCACTAGTGGCCCCTGTTCTCACAAAGACCTCCATCTCTATTTGCAAAAGGCATAAAACACCAGGCTGGCAGCAAGTCCACTGGGCCGTCTGCTTTTCACAAAGAACAAGTTGTTAAATTGAACTTCTGTGCTAAACTGGAGACTAGTATCTATTTTCCAAATGTTTCCTAAACACTAAATCTACTTTTTTTTGCTACTAAACTCAAAATTTGAAAAAAAATTTGCAGCTTTCTGGTCAAAAACTGTAAAAAACTGAGAATGCGCTGCCTTCATCGGCACTAAGTACTATGTGACATCACGTGGGATTTACCTGATTACAGCAAGGGGTTTCCAGTTACGCACATGACTGCAGGGGCTGAGTTTGAAATGTGGATACCTGTTCCTTATACACACCAGACCCTGCCCCTCCTTTCCCCTCACTCTGCCCTTTAGTCCTTCAAATACTGCCCAAGTTTGCTGCTCTATTTAAAATGTGTTTGTGGGAGAAGTTTAGGTGTTTAGTCCCACTTTGAGGTTGATGGCTGAAAAACGCGTCAGATGAGACTGACCTTGACTTGGGCTTTAGAGTGTCTTGATCTTGAATCTTAACATTCCCTCCATTCCTTTTTGCCAATCTTTCCTTCTTTTCTTTTCCTTCTTTGTCTGTCTCCTATTCCTCCTCTTTACATTTCCTCTATCACTTATCCATCCTGATCCCTCTAATTTCCGCTGGTAGGCTCCTATCGTACCCGTGAGCCTATCCTTGCTTGGTATTGACCTAACAATCAGACTAATTAATTAATCCGTCACTGGTATGATGCTCAATAATCTCAGCTCTGATTGGTCAGATAATGCTTCATGTTGCTCCGCCGCCTAACCTCCCTCCCCTCTCCCCTTTTCTCTCTCTATCTGTCTCTCTATCTCCTAGGCTCCTATCTCACCCACGAGGCCAGCGGATTGGACGAACACGGCGAGGTGCAGGAGGCCTTTCTTAACGGGAACGACGCCAGCCAGGGCAAGAAGGAGTACCTGCTGTAGCCCCGCCCCTTTCCCCCTGCACCCGGGCCCCCCCCAAACACCCCTCTCTTCTCTCGTGACCTCCTCCCACTCCCCTACCCTCCCCGACGTCCCCCTTATACAGTATAAACAAGAACACCACACACACTTGTACCAACACAAGAGGAAGCCTTTTGAAAAAGACCGTACGCCGATATCGCACACAGCCGACTGACCGCTCCATTCCACTACATGCCTCCTGACTTTATCCACCGCGAGCCACCAACCCAGCGACAGACAGAGAAAACAAGAGTCCATAGACCAACCAGGCATTAACAACTGTGCCACATACTGTAAGAACTGAAATTGAAAAGAGAGTGGGAGAGAATGGGGTGAAAACTCAAACCTCAGTGGCGTAATTATTTTGATGGAGAGAGGCGTTCACAAAGAAGCGACATTCTGCTACAAAAGTGCAAAAGGGAATTAGAGGCAGATTGCGGTTGAAATTCTACGCCTAGAGAAAGCCATGTATTGCAGAAAACTTGAATGGCAGATACAAAGCAGAATACAGGAGGGAGCAAGACCAAGGGCTTGCCCAGCAGCTATGAGCACTCAGCACAAGAAAATAGAAATTTTTTGAAAATTGCCAAAGCATCTCGACTTCGCAGTGTAATTTTCCAACAAGAGTCCCGGAACGGATCCACACTCGATGAACAAGCTAACCGCGCCGTTTTGCCGTCTCCTCTGGGCACCGTAGCAGTAATTTGAGAAAAACGTCAGCTTTTAGCAAGTTTTCTGTTCAGGGCAGACCCTCCGATTCATTTGTTACCATCCTCTCCCCTCACTTTTTAACTCTCTGCCTGTCCTCGCATCACTCCGCCTTTGTTGGCTCCTAATAACAAACGGATTAGCGGCACAGCTACGTTCCTGACAAAGAAGAAAATAACACGACTGCAGAGGCATTAAAGACGAGGGTAATTATTTCTGAATGTCATTAAGAGGATCAAAAGGGTTCAAAGTCTTATAAGAAGGGCAAAGGCTGCGCTAGCAACGGATGACACAGTGACGGCTGTTTTACCTGAATGCGACCATACACACTTACATATACATAGACAGTATACATATCTCTGAATTATTTGTATAAAAATGAACAACGTTAAATTAAAACTTTTAAGAACACCGTTTACTATTGAAGCATTATGAAGCAACTATACTAACAGAATATTAGCCGATAGTGGCACGATGCCGAACAAACTACTGTCCAGTGATCTTTAAAGAAAAACGAGAAAAATATTTAAAAAAAATCTTCATTTGTCTTTGAAAAAGCAGAGGTCTTATTGATTTTTTAATTATTTTATTTGAGCAATTCTGATTGTTGTTACTGTTATTATTATTGACGTTGTTCTTATTACATTATTGTAAATGTTAATGAAATGTACACTTCCCATGGTTTGTTTTTGGTTGAACTGTAGAGAAATACTAGCTGTCTTTTACCACTCTTTTTCCTATTCCTTCACTCTATCTATCTTTCTCTCTCTCTCTCTCTATTGGTCTCCTGTGCCTAGTCGTCTCTTCTCCTGTCTGTCACTTAATTCTTTCGTTTTTCCGAGTCCATGTGTCATTGTTGATATATAGCTAACTATTTCTTTATAGGGGAAAGATACAAAGCACGACAAAATAAAAAAGATTTGAAAAATAACCCCGGGGACTGGCGTGTTCGTGTGTGTTTACTGCGTAATTAGCAGGTGCTGTTGTGGAGATCTGGAGAAATCAAAACAGGAGATGGAGCATGTGATGAGATCAATAGGGAATAGTGGAGTTATAGGAGGATTGAGATGAGGGCAGCCTATAAGCCACTTCAGATTGGAACACCTCACAGAATGCATAAACAAGCAGACGCCAGTGTGGGAGTACTGAAAGTAACAAGGTAATTAGACATGTTATAATTAGATTGCTGCCTACTGTACATTGGTAATATTTTCTACGTGTAAAAGGCTATATCATTAAGTTTTCAGATTTTTTAAAATTTGATTGCCTATGTAATGGAAGACATCATAGAGTGGAAGTAATAATAACCTTTAGTGAAGAAGACTGGATGTGGAAAAGAGAAATCATGCTTTGGGCTCTCATACAGATAGAAACAGCCCTGTACTGTAAAGGAATACTGGCCAAACTATCCATCACACACTATAACAAATACTTTTTTAAGATGAACAATTTCTTTATTGCCTTTCAGAAAATGTATGTAGAACCAGCAGCCTTTCTGTGTTTGGTGGAACAGTACACTGCCTACACCACTCACCCATTCAGGAAGAATCAATGTGGAAGTAGAACATTTAAACAAAACTGTACATTCAGTATCTTTTGTGATGTTAAAATTCCTCCATTAGATTAAGATCATAAAAATCCTACTTTTGCCCCCGGAGAGTGTACATGGAAGTGGAAGTCTTGGCATCCCACCTTAGACTGCTGTCACTGTGACCCGGCCCCGGATAAATGGAAGAAAATGGATGGATGCTTTTACTACTTGCTTTGCTTAGAAAGTTCCATAGTATGGCATTAAACCTCCTACTCTTCTGTGTTTGCCGGTGGTGTAGAGGTTTCGTTGCACATATGTGGTTACCACCTGGATGTTGTGGATTAGCCTTCCAGCCATGACAGTTTGCTGAATGTACCCTCTCTCTCCCCAATTGCCCACATCAACAGTTCTGTCCCAAAAAGTCTTTGGGGCAGAAAATCTTGTAAAAAAGTAGGACAAGAAGACAAGGTTACACCACTATGCCAAGTTACAAGTTGTGAAGAGGTGACCCGACTCACACTAAATGTTTTTCAAGGTTGTTTTTAACAAATACGTCTGTCATGGATAAAATGCACGTTGATGCCATACTGTGGAACATTACACGCAAAGCAATAACATTTCCTTGGAGACAAGCAGGTGGCGTACCCTCCACCAGAAAAGTAACACAGTACACCTATAGATTTTGGACATAAAAACTGCATATAGCCACTTTTAATCCGAATGAACGATCACGGAAGATAGCAGAGACCAACAGGAGAGCAGCTTGTAATGTATGCCCAAAATATGAGAGTGCCATTAACTTGCACACAATCAATGGACGATTCTGTCTGGAAGCACTCAACATGTCCATCTGAGGCGGCCTCGCAAACCCGGAGGTTGCCCAAGATGGATCGATATGTTTCTCTTCCATCGATGGGAGGCTCAGCGCTCGCCTGTCATAAAGAAGAATTGTCAAACTGCAATCAAAGTAATGGACTCCTCCAACACCACTAGCATGAGTCCACACAGGGCTGGACTGGGACAAGAAATCGGGCCCTGGACTTTTTGGTCTAGACCGGCCCCCTGCACAATCGCAGCTTCACGCTAATTCAATAAAAGAACATGATTTTTTTTTTTTTTATATTATCAATAGGCTAAGCTTACTAATTTAATATTTGTGTATAATTTGAATATCGCTGGGGGATTTCAAAACTGATTTTTAGATTGTCTTAATAATACTGGGTGATATTATTGCTGACCTGTTTTTATTGACCTGTATTTGTTATATTTGTTTTTAGTAGTGATTAAATGTTGTTGTTTTTTTAATTATGATGATTGGAAGAAATCTAAATTAAATAAATTACTAATACTGTATAAAATCAAATAAGTTGAACAGGTTCCCCTGTAGGGCCCAGAGTGTGCTTGTTGTGCACGTCCCTGGTGCTGTGCAGAGTCACAGTCTGAGCGCAGCAGTGACCGCAGTGATCTGAACTGGCCTCTAAACACCATAGGCTTCACACACTTGTGTTAGGACGTCTGAACTCATGTTTTATGTCACTTTTAAAGAGAATAGCTTCTGCTCCTTTGTTGAAATCACGTAAGAAACACGCTGTGCATGTCCGCGGCATATAAAAAATTGCCTTTTTTAATGGTCTAAAAATAACTAACAACGCAAAACTGAGGTCTATCGATGTAAAATAAAAACTGGCGTGAAGATTGAAGAGTGTAAAATGCCTTTAATGGGTTTAAATCATTCCTAGCGTTAATGAAATGTCTTCATTTCAGCGTGCTTTAAATGAACCGGGTTATTGCCAGAACAGGGCCTGTCGGCTTTGGTGATAAAGGACTGCACCAGGGCCACATGTGTGGGGCCGGGCCATGGTGGACTCAGAGACGTCAGAGTAGAGCGTATACAGCCAGGGAAAGCAGAGCAAGAGCGAGCCACTTAAGCCTTACATCAGGACTGTGCGTGGTGGGAAAACTCCCGGCGCTCCAGATGGCCAGTCCAGCCCTGGATCCACATTCGGCCAAACAAACAATGCACACGCAGTCAGAGCAGCAGACATATCTTTATGATAAAGGAAGCCCCGCGAGCAGCTCTTATCACGTCCACACAGGGCCATGTAATAAAACACAAAGACAGATTGTCTATGCTTAACTAAAGTGGACGGCCTTCAAACAAGTTGCAAATACAAGATAAGTTTTCTAACTCTACTCCACACAACTGTTCAAAATAAAAATGAGTAGTCAAGTGCATCAAGTCTAATGTGTATTATTGTTTTTTATCTTCAATAAGAAAGTTGTGCTTATATAAGGGTTGGCCTGTTGGTCCAATAGTAAGATTAGCAATGAAACTTAATGTTCATAATTCAAACTCCAACCACTAGAGGTCAGTAAAGAAAACACAGAAGAGTATTGAGGACAAAGATGAACTCAAGCACGTTGGGCAGAGCTTTGGAACCTTTCCAGAAAATACAGGTAAGAAGTTTCATTTGTAATGTAACCTACCAAGTTCAGGGAAGAAAAAACATATCTGAAGGCTTTACAGTTACAATATTTACATACAATAAATAGATAAGATTGTATCAAGAAATGTTGGGTCCATAGTTTATGTGTTACATTTTAGCCCATTTGAATAGTTCTTTTTCAAACTCTCATGAGTGGTGTTATCGTGCCACTATATTGAAAAGTAACTTAATTAAATATGATTCATCATATTTTTTCCACAAATGGTATTTTGCAATCTCTCTTTTTAATTAGGAGTTCCAAAATAAAAATGTTTGTTAGGTTGGAGTGTAATGCCATGCACGTCATCTTCATGGACAAGTGCCATCTAGTGTTCAACAACGCCAAGCTGAAACTATGAGCCGAGGAGCAGCCAAACGGCACTTGTAAACACTTCAACTTCTCCTCACTCACTGTTGTTCGCTTGCGTACCTTGGCAAAGTGTGTATAGAGTTTTAAATTTTAACAAACATAAAAGAAAGAATTGTTTTGTTATGCAATCCGTGAATTGTGTCTCTAGTTTGACCCTCTGAAAGTTGACCAAGATTGGTTCTGAAGGGCTTTGAGAAGTCTCTCTTTATGATATGGGCAGGATAAGATTAGCTATGCTTTATGTCTTTCTGTTGGATTTATGAAGTGTTCTACTATTATAAAAATAAATAAATAAAAATACCAAATTTACATAGAAAAAGTCTTGCCTGGTAGCCATGAATGTTTGGTTGAAGCTGTAGTGTGTTACTGCATGTCATAGTTTTGGTTTAACATTAACATCAGTCATAGTTTGCTATACACACATTTTTGAGGTTGCATTTTCCACAAACAACTTTTACTTTGATTTAACCAACTTTGCGTGTGGCAGCTAATATCCCTCGCTCCGCTGCCTCCTGACAAAGCAGCCATTAGCGGACCATAAAAATGATCCGTTCACCTGTTAGCGGCCGCCATAATCACAGCGCGCACTGATCACCGAGCTGCATTATTACCAAATCAATAGACATTTAGAGGAAAAATAAGAGTCCAGACGGCTGCTAGCTTCCTGCTGCTTTACGTCACGCGATGATCATAACCTGGCATAATCGAAACAATAACCGGCGAAAAGTCTATGAATAACACATGTCTCATATATTAACAGTGCGCGGCGGCTTTATATAACGTAATCCGAAGTTTATGACCTTTTATGATAGCCATTCTTCACTTGTATTAGCCCAAGTCAACAGGAGGAGTTGGAGGCTTTCACGGTGGATTAAACGCATCAAAATCCAGGCCTGATACGGACAGTTTTCCTTGTAGTATGTATGACCCTGCGACCAGGCTCGGAGTAGTGGACAGCAGCGGCAGCATTGATTGAGGTGACTGTGAGCGCAATCCAGACATAATCAGGAAGTGAAGAGCGTTCAGGCAGATGGCTGTTTGAATAGGAAGCTGTGAACCAGGCGAGGAGAAAAGGTGTGTTTTTCTATCAGTTTTTGCAGAATAAGAAACGCTTTTCAAGTTTTTAAAAAGAAAATGTCGTGTATTTTGTAAGATTTGCTTTACACGGACAATAGTATTCATCTGGTCCTTGAAAACAGCAGATAAAGTTTCAGTTTGTTTTTAAATGCTGAACAAAATGGCAAAGGTTTGTTTTTGTCTTTGTCGGTATAGCGTACCACTGATAAACCTAATTAAGTTAGAGATGAAATAGCAGCACCAAGTTAGAACACAACCATTTCTGTCTGATACATGGACTGTATATATAAATGGACATAGCTCCACATAGGAAGTGATCACGGACACACTTCCGGCTCCACTGACTCCAATTCACTTTACATTAGAAAACTGTGGCCCCTCCCTCTGTAACTGCTGCTGTCAGGCTCGTCATTTTGGTCTTAAACTGTTCGTATTAGCACGCACCACATGATCCTGGTATTTTTATTTCACTATTGTGTCCGTAAATCAAGATATAAACATTAGTAAGAGACAAATCAGGCGCCTTCTTTCCCCGAGGTCGCTCCCGCTAGCATTAGTAACAGGTTTGATAGACAGTGTTGCTAAGCGCGAGGGGCGTTACCTTCAACAGCTTCGCTCCAGATTTGCTCTTTGGTTGCTATGATACTCGCGGTTGGAATTCCAAATATGGAACTCGTCTCCAAATTTCCCCTGTAGCTGTAACACCTCGATGAGCTTCATTTGAGTCCACTTATTTTTACAGTCTATGGTTAAATATGATTTTTAAATTTAAATTTGCGTCTAGTGTGAACAGTAGAATTAAATTTTATTACCGCCACAGTTATTTATCTGTCAATTCCTATTTCCGGAATCCTGTGAAACCAACAAGCGAAGCACTTAACTGTAAATCTGACGTAAATGATAAAATATGTCATTCTGAATGTTTGAAGGATAGATGAGAGTGCTATAAATTAGCTGTGATTGAAAAGTCCCCAAATTGGACGTGCACTATGGTCTGGTTCCAGACACTCTGCAATCAAACAAAAAGTTCTGGCTGCCTCGACAGTTAAACAGAAGAGAGCGTTTAAGACAGAAGGGAAATAAAGGCATTTTAAGAGGTTAAAAGTCAGGCTTTTAACTAATTGGTTAAACTCTTGCCACAGTCATGTCCAAAAACTATTTTCAAAGATTAAATATAGCCTAACGGTAACTTGCAAACTTGAAGATGTAGGCCTTTAGGTCAATGACATAATATTTTTCCACAATAAAATGTCCTTCAATTACTTGGATTTTCAGGTAACTTCAAAGACGCCAAAACTCTCTGCCTTTTGCGTTTTCCATTTACAATCCTTCTCGTGACAATATAATGAACTCCTCTCCATCTGGCACAATGAGAAAAGAGAGGGAGCGCTGCGGAGAGATGCAGAGCAGTTCAGAAAGCGAGCAGACAATGGATATGTGATTTGCAGTAAAACGATCCACAAACACAAATGTAAGCCTGCCGAGCGCCGTGCTCATATGGAGAGGCGGATTGTAAAAAGTGCTGACTGTTTTATGTGAATGGAGAATTCTGCCGCGCGCCGCAATGAACAATCCAATTAGAATGAGCAGCACCCCTTTTATTACCCATTGTATTTACAAGTTTAATCAAAGCCGCAAGACTGTTGTGGCTTTAACAGGTTAATTATTTCTTTGACAATGTTGGGTGCCGTTTCCGATCCATAAGTTTTTTGATGAAAATCTGTAACAG
Source organism: Periophthalmodon schlosseri (assembly GCA_000787095.1). Classification (NCBI taxonomy): domain Eukaryota; kingdom Metazoa; phylum Chordata; class Actinopteri; order Gobiiformes; family Gobiidae; genus Periophthalmodon; species Periophthalmodon schlosseri. Next base: position 123,562 of record KN483000.1, on the reverse strand, counting down.
AAAATTTGTATGTGAACATTGTAATTATCAACCTAAAATGAACACAAAGGTTTTGGTCAGTGCTTGGATTTTAAGTCCAGAAACCCATCACTGTTTTCTCTATGGAAAAGTGGGTTGGCCATCACTGTCCGTTAGAAGAGAACAGCACTGTATGAACTTTATCTATAAGGGACTATTTCAAAAACTGCCAGAATACCTCACCTGCTTGTTACTCATTGATACCGGTGATAATAATACCAGATCACATGACTGCATCAGGCTAAGGACTAGCCGCACCAAAACTGAGACGGGAAACAGGGCTTTTAGCTGTTTTGCTTCACAAAAATGGAACACACTCCTAGGAAAAGCAAAACTGGATACGTTGGTGTCACTATCGCAATTTAATAATCTCGTAACAAACTTTTATACACACACCTGCTCTTGTTTTTAATGTTTTAAATTGACTGATATACTTATTTCTTGTTTGTATTTTAAACAGGGCACCCATGAAGAAGAGAGACCAAGTTCTGTCACTGGGTTCCCCTGTATAAATAAAGATAGAAGAAGAAGAAAGAAAACAACACAAAATCTTTAAAAAATTGCTCTCAGTTGAGATTTTCTTATGTGGTGATAAAAAACACTCCACAATTTATAAACACTGACTCAGTTGTGGATATAATTAGAAGTTCGCAGATTTAGTTTCTTTAAAAAATATACACTTTCTGGAGGAGTGCCCACCTCGAATGTTATACAGTGTGACATTAAAACATATCTCTATGGAAACAAGCATTTTTCACAATAGAAATGCCTGCAATTGTAAAATCCAATATGTTTACATTCAGTGCTACACTGTGGAACATTCCAGGCAAAGCAAGCAGGTGACAAGCTATTGGTTATTTACAGTGTAGGTCATTAGGCAGTAGCATCAAGGCCCATTTTTTGTATCCAACCCATAGACTGTATATATGAAAGGACATAGCTAACCTGCTGTGCTGCCGTGTTCCAAATAATAAGTGATCATAGGCGCGCGTCCGGCTCTGGCCGAACGCTGTGGGTGACGTCACACTCACTTAGTCCACTTCTTTATGCAGTCTATGATCCAACCACTATCAAAACCATACGCCATCTGAAAACCAATAATCCAAAACTGCTGGATATATTTTTAACTTTCAAATCTAGATGTCAATATCTGCAGCCATTTTTCCCTTTCCATAACATAGTAATTAAGCACATATGTTTGCATTATTGGCTTAACAATGACTTGGATTAGTGGAGCTAGAAAGACATTGCATCTGTGCAATCGGTACCATCAGGAGACTTCATTTTCTCTCTGGCATTTGGTGTGGGACCTGATAATTAACTGGCCTTTTCATTTTTCAGTTATTCATAATGCCTGCATCAAGGAGCGCTGTGGCTGATTAGTCAAAGAGCCAGCCACAAACAAGAATATGTATTTGTTTTATTGGTCTTGGGTCCATAAGTTACCTACATGACATGTATATATAAAACTACAGAGGCCCAGGAGGCTCAAGTGAATTCTACAGAGATAGAATACAATACAAATACAAGAGAAGAGAGTGTAGTGTAATACAACAAATAAACGGGGGTGGAAAGTAACTAATCAAAAATACTCACATTACTATAAATGAGTAGGTTTTTGGGGTAATTGTACTTTTTTGAGTAGATTTTTAAACCTGTGCTTTTGCTTGTAATTGAGTAAAATTATATAACTGTAATTAGTTACATTTAAAATCATAGTACTGTGTACAGCACAAGTCCCAGTCGTCCCAATACACGGCTGTCTCTGCTCCTTTATAAACTGACAAAGGCCCTATTTCACAAAGCCGGTAAACTAATTCCTGACTCAGGCTTATCTTACTCAGACAGGGTCAACTCAGAGTTTCCCGTTTCAGAAAACAGGTTTGGAGTTTGTTCACTTGAGTTTAGCTGAGGAGAAAAGCCACGATCAATGGATCCCAGAAAAGAGGATTCACCATGGCAACGGTAAAACAGAGGAGGCATCCATTTTAGAGGGAAAGGAAGTCATGTGACTGTGGACAGGTTTCAATTCAGGTTTGAAGTGCGATGTTTAATTCTTAAATGAATAATTAGTATGTTGCATTAAAACACACGTTTTTACACTTGCTCATTAAGAAGAATTTTAAAACTTCAAATAATTTTACGCATCATCTCTTTGCACATGTGGCACTAAAAGGTCTGAGATATATTTTAGTATTTGGAGTGTAGTAACATAAACTGTACTTTTATATGTGACATTAAATACATTTATTCAAGTACTATTTGCTTGATATCAAGCTGATAAACCTGACCAAACATTTTAAGAAGTTAACATAAACAGTGAGTTGTATTAAAAATTATAAATTGAAACAAAATGTATAAAAGCGGAAAATAAATTGTCTTTATAAAGTTGAATCCTCATCATTAAACCTTGATCATCTAACTGTTCCTCGTACTTCCAGTGAGAGCTCTCCTTCAGGACCAGACTAAACTCAAATCTAAATCTAACTCAGGGTTAGAGGAATAAAACCTGCTGAGCTGACAGACTGAGTTACCATGGTGACTGACTGGGTTTAAGTTAACTCTCTCTATGAAACCGAAAACTCTGAGTAGATCTCTTTTCAGGGTTAATAAACTCTGAGTTTGGGCTAAACCTGCTCCTTGAAACAGGGCCAGACTAACAACACTGCATCGCCTGCTCTGATTGGACAGAGCTCAGAGAAAATGCTGATTGTGGTTTGAACTGACTAAATTAATCTCTAAATTGTTTAATTCATAAAACACTGATCGAAAATGCTGCTTAAAAATCTGTTCAAAAGTAACTAGTAACTAGTACTTTCTACTTTTATTTAAGTATAATTTTGGCAGCTGTTCTTGTACTTGTAATTGAGTAGATTTTTACTCATGTAACTGTACTTTTACTTGAGTACAAATTTGCAATACTCTTTCCAGAACTGCAAATAAACTGCTAATACGTTTTTTAAAATCTAAATATTTAAAACATCTTTTTAGTATGTGGTTCTAATTGTTCTTTTTTGTGGCAGTGACTTAGTGGTAACAGTTGGCACGCAAACCAGCTGTTTTTTTTTTTTTCCTGGATCATTGTTTGTTGCAGGGAGAGACAGCAAAATGTTTTTGTTTTTTTTTTGTTTTTGTTTTTTTTTATGACTTTTTAATGACTTAAGAGTCAAGATGATTTGTTTACACTGTGTACTACTTTCATAATGTGGATAAAAATCTTATCTGTGGGCAAAAATCCACACAAAAGTCATGCTAAAAAAAATCCAAGCAAAAATGCATCCGACTTGATCAAATTTTGAAAACCTGGTTTTGGAAATGACATCTGACCCAACCCAGAGAAAGCCTAACCCTATCTGGGTCACACACATAATGCAACATAGAGGGTTGTAATTGTTTGTTTTATATTCATTTAAATTTTGAAAAACCTTCTAATTACCCCAAACTTTCCAAACATCCTCTTTAATTTACCAACTGCCGAAATGTTCTTTTCTGTAGCTATGCGCGCCTGTCTAAATCACACATGGGGGCAGACTTTAGCTTTGAGGGCGTTTTTGGCTGAGGCCCACTGAGCCGCCTGCACCACTCCACACAGCACTGCCTTGTGCGCTGCCTTGCCTCCGGTCGTATCGACAGGAGCGAGAGGGGGGTGGAGGGGAGGACGTGAGGGGAGAGAGAAAGCCTCCGTAACCCTGTTTGCTTGTTTCTTTGGAGGAGCGAAGAGAACTTGAGGCACTACACTGTAAGCCTGGAAGAGGTACGACGCAGCTCTGTGCGCCCAGGACGGGACAACTGTTTTGGGGGAGAATAACGCCAGGGAGTGGATGATGTGGATGGGGGCGCATAGAATGACAAGGAGGAAGATTGATACGGCCAGGAAACGCAATTGTGAGAAAGAGCTTTTGGCTAATTCCGAAGTTTCTTTTGGTTTCATGCAGAGAAGATTCAAATAGATACCTAGCAAGCAAACCAACGGTAGCAGAAAGACGGTGACGCCATAGACGTAGACTAAAAAGTTCAGACTTAAAAGAGTGTCGGCGGAGCACACCCCCCAGTGGCTGCTATGGATCTGAGCGTATGTGAAGTTGTGGATACCTTCAACATAGAATTTAGACAGAAAACCTCCGTAGGGCAAGAACCTCCCGATAACCTTGACATTTTGGTGTTTTGGATACTGGGTGGTTGTAGGTGAAGTCGTGGTCCAATTGTCTCCAACTTCAAGACCGTCTGTCCCAGTATCAATGCCATCCGGCCCCCCGTATCCTCCGCTGCCCCGCCAGGTGTGAAGGATGTCCGAGCCAATGAACTGGGCGAAGGAGGACAAGATGGATGCCACCCAGCTCAGCAGCACCGCGCACAGGGCACGGCGTCGGGTCACCACGGCCGGGTATCTGAATGCACAGGAATAAGAAAGAAGAAAATTGAAGTGCAGATGGAAATTCACACATGAGCGGCTAAAGCTCTCCCACAGCTAAAACGCCAGTGCAAATACAAAATAAGATGCAAAATGTCTCACAGTTTGCTGGGAAACAACAACTTACAGATGCAAAAAAGATGAAAAATCAACATTCAAGGAGCTGCTGCTTAGCACGGTCATGAAATATGCAGACAAACAACATGATCATTATTAAATCAATATTGCAATCATGACATCATTATCAATGAAACATTTCCTGATGGAGAGTCTGCGACCTCCTTGTCTCCATGGAGATGTGATCAGTTGGATTCATGTGTTGTGGAATTTGATGATCATATTTGATGGTCATATTTTCCAGTGGTGGGCAGGGTCCTCTATAACTACCAGAGTTGTTGCCAGAGTATTAGCTTATTTGTTGGAGTTTGTGTCCAAAGTCCTTTTAACTGACAAGAGTGTGTGTTGGAATCATGTCACAACATTTTGAAGCTGTCAAAATATATATTTTAACCTGAGTTTGTTTATGTAAACACAGAAGACATTGTGCCGGTTTTTTGTTTCATATGAATAGACCCTAATTGTGTTATCAATCATAAATCACCAGGACAGAACTTCTATTTCACAGCTGAAAGTACCAAATTCTGACACACGTTTCCTTCTTTCCCTGCACCTGAATTTTTATCTTTCTTGAATGTTGTCATGTCATTTGACTCAATCCTGCATGTTTAGGCTGAGTTCTTCTCCCAAACAGAAAACACTCTGTTCCACCTTGTGATGTCATGTGGTAATACAGGAAGCGCTCCACTGTGTTTTTAAACTCCATACACCTTCACTGAATCATTTAACTTTGTTTTTAAACTCCATACACCTTCACTAGAATCATTTAGATAATTTCATCCTGGAATTACCAATCTCTACTGAACAAAAGGTAAAAGGAGCTGTTAACTTGACAACTACCACTTCATAACATCACAAGGTGGAACAGAGCATTTTGAGCTTTGGAGATAATAACACAACTTTTTTGTTTTTTGTTTTTTTTGTGTAATATAGAACCTTGAATTAAAGTGACTGATGTGCCTAGGCCTTCACTTGGACCAAGGATATTCTAATTCAGGGGTAAATGCTCGAACCATTGTGGCACATATACATCTCATTTGTTTGGCCGCCATCATATGACCAGCAACCACCACCAGAACAGGCGTGTGCCATTTGGTTATTCTGTGACCTTGCCTGTCGATAATACATCACAGGAATTAAACTGACAAGAAAAACGGCCAATTTAGCTAAATGATAGCCTTAGTGAGAAATAAGTATTAAGCCTTATGCCCCGCTGGGACCTGCACCCCGTTGCTCAGTGAGCTAATAGTCCCATGCATTTAGCCATTAAAGTCATTTTGGGATCACATCGTCTGACCCGTGATATTTTCACGTCTCGACAGACTACTTCTCAATTGTGTTAATGCTGCAGAAAATAAAGGGGCATTGTTCACAGCCTTATCAGCGTGAGAATATGGCAGTTGTTATTTGTTTTGGCACAGTAATGATATGATACCACCCAGTTGAAAATCTGCCAATATGGAAGAGTAAAGTGTCCTGTGATAATAGAGGAGTGTGATTTCTTTGGATTTTGTTGCATTATGTTGCTGTGGATCGATTTGTGAATATGGGTTTAAAATGTGGCGCAAGGACATTTTCAATTTTTTTTTTTTTTGTCAGATTCTCAAATCACCAAGGACACGTCTTGCATATTTCACGTTATTATTTCGATTTAAAAAGTATATAGGCGAAGAATTTGCTATAACTATAAATCAAAGTGCATGTCTTCTGTGAAATCTGGTTCAGTTATGTAAAAAGTAAGACATTTCTGTAAAGCTAACAATGAGAAACACAGGACTGGAGACTAGTGAAATCAAACTTAGGCTTGTGTACCATTAGGACTGCTTCTGGTGGTACTTGGGGAACTGGTAGTTTTCGGATTATAGAATTTGATGATGTCATGCTCTCAGTTGGGGGGTGAGAGCCAGTTTTTTTATTGATTACATTGTACTTCGCCAATAAATATCCAAAAGGTATATTCACAAATCCTTCACCAGTTTATTTCTCTGAGTGACGAGACGCTAGAACAAAAATCCGCATTTTAACAATATTCATTTTAGCTGCCCCCATCTGTTTTAAATATTATTGGCCTATAGAATGTTATGATGTCATCTGAAACCCAGCAATTCTGCAGTTCTATTGGTTCTTAATTCAAATTTAGGAACTATCTCAGTTTTCATATGTTTGTCCTATTTTGTTAAAGTAGAACTAAACACTTCTTTCGCCACTAAACTGTGTAGATGGTGTTTTAATAGCATTAACTACTGTTCCTAGTCATTTTTTTTGGCAATTTCAGTGCAAACTAGGTAAATCTGCAGCTTTCTGGTCAAATGTAAGTTTGTGCTGCCTTCAGTGCCCTGAATTCATGGCCTCTGCAATTTCAAGTATTTGGTGACATCACACAAGACTGTCCTGACACTTTACAGCCGGGTGTTTCTGATTACAAACACCTGGCTGCAGGGGTGGCGTTTCTGTGGATACCTGTTAGACCAATCACACTGTTCTTATACCCCCAGACCACGCCCACTTTTATAACTAGCATAGTCATGGTTTTGTTCGCGTTACACCACTTAATTTAGCTAGTCATTTTCTTAGGGGTATGTGGTGTGAAAGCTTTGAGAATCACTGCACTAGTCTATTTATGATTCCCTTTGTGGCATTAACTTAAACATCTGATATATTTCTGATATATTTTTTCTAATCATGTCAGCAGAAGTAGTTTCGTTGAGTTGTACATTTCATAGTCACATCGATCTTTCTCCTGCCCTTTGCCTGTCTCTCTTCAGTTATTGCTATATAATATTGACTTTGGCTTGACTTTACCACCTATTGTCCCGCCTCCCACACACTTACATAATGTATATATATAAAGGCTGCATAGGCCGTAGAAATGTATAATTCACAGTGTGATCATTAATCACATACTTGAATTCTCAAAAGACACCTATAATCCTGGTGTTTTGTTTCAGTGCGCTGAGATGTAAGTCTGGTCACCGGTGAATCTCTATGAATTATACCATATTAGTTTTCATAAATCACTACAGGGCTAACTAAAAACTTGTTTAAAACAGCAAAGCAAACACGGTAGGGGGTTTGAGGTACTCTCCATTGTTAAAAGGCTCTAAATGAATATGTTAAGTGAGCACCCACACTGAAGACCTTAGCACCGCCTTAGCGCCTCTAACCAAAAATGTCTGGCGCCGCCCCTGGGTGTCACTGGAAAAAAAGAAAAACGGATCTGATTGCATGATCATGTTTGGCCAGACTTGAGACGCAACGGAGGATGTGGGGACCAGACTAAAACAAATCTGTTTAAAAAAATACAGAGCGATATCATTCTGAATTTTGGGACAATTTCAAAAACTTGCCATTTTGGGAGCAGACAAGCTTCTGTTGGGTGTATTTGCTTTTTTTCAACCACCAACTTTAGAATTATTGTGAATATTTTTGTTATATTCAGGCAGTGGGTAGAGTTCATATTTTGATGTAGACTATTTGACAAAATTTTGATATGTAACTTGGATGACTTACTTATGAGCCAAAATGTGCAGCAGATGATCATCCAGGGACAGGAGCATCACCAGGAACATTGTGAAGTGCCGAATGAGCAGAGGCCCACAGACGAGGGTGATGCACGTGTACATGCATGTGGGCTTACGCTGGTTTAGAATAACGGTGACCGGGAGCTCCACAGCGCCACCTAGAGCACCCACCAGACCCAGGGTGAGGCGCAGACAGCCCGACACAGACCAGGGCTTGGAGACCTGGATGTCCTGGTGGATGCCGGGTATAATATTGGTCCTACGCGCCCTCAGGCACAAGCGGCCACTGCAGCCGATGACTCCGATGAAGAGGAGGTACTGACAAGTGGAGTAGAGCCACACCAGCTCCATGACTGAAACAGGTAAGCACAAAAACAGCTCTGTGAGTACACTGCTATTGTGTATTTACATGGAAAGGAGTGGTTTATAATGGGATCAGCTTGTTGACAAATGGCCCGTACGATACATCATTGCACCAGAAGCATCAATAGTGACATTACAATTTCAATTTTATGAGCCAGTTGGTAATAAAAAGTAAAGCTCACCAGGAGAGTCAACCGCAGGGAGGACAAAAAGGGTTGTATAAGTTTAAAGCACAGTATGCAACTTTTTGGAGGTGGCACGAGGCTTGGAAATAGAAAGTTAAAACCATACTTCGGAATATTCCTCGTGGAGATGGTTAACTTTAATGTCATACTTTGGAAGATTATAGCCAAAGAACAATATTTCCATGGAAACAAACATGGAAGGCCAAATAAGAATCAGGTTTGTGGAGATGCAAGCCCGTCCACATTACAAACACGTGTTTTTTGTACATTTTTGCAGCGCAATAAACACAACCACAATGAAAAAAAACATGCCATTATTTTTGGCAAAACAAAAATTACATACTGTGGCTTTAAGGTAAGAGAACCTTTATTCGTGTTGCAAGGCATAATTCAAGAACAGCAGGAGAATAGAAATCAAGTAAAAAAAAGATTAAAAAAAAAAGATAAAAACTACACATAAAAGTACACTTCAATCTAACATAACTACATGGTGCAAGTAGAGGAAAAATACAAAGCTTCACCACAGGTATGTACAATATAATTGGCTATGAACAGAATAAATAGCGACTTCACTGAACTGTACCAGTGATGATTTACATTATGTAACAGCAGCACATGGTTACGACAGGTGGATGGCACATGTACAGGGCTAGTATTGTTCACTGTACAGTCTGACAGCAGCAGGAAGGAAAGACCTCTCCTTCACACAGCGAGGGTGGACCTGTTGTCCCAGGCCCCAAAATTGGATCCTCTTCCTATCAATTTATATTGGAGGGGGCCCATGGTAAATGATCATATTTTTATATAGCGCTTTTGCACCTTCAAGGCACTCAAAGCACTTTACATCACGGAACCACTCACCCATTCACACAAACATTCATCCACCAGTGTTCACAGACACTGGGGGCGAGGTGCTTTCAGTGTCTTGCCCAAGGAAACAACAACAGCATTCATCTGTGGGAGCTGGAATCGCACCGCCAGCCTGTGGGTCACTGGATCTAACTGCTCTACCAATGATGTTTATGTCGAGAGCAGGATTCGAACTGCCAACCTTTGGATCAGTGGACAAACACTCAACACCAACTGAGCTACTGTGAGGCTTTTTACTTTGGGCCCCCGAATTTCTGTCCATAGAGCTGCTTTCAACAATAGGAAGTTTTATTACACTGCTAGACTCTGAGACCATAACTTCATATTTATCAGTAATAAAACAAAACTACAGCAGGTTCTCAAGCAGCATCTCTCATGTTTAAATCTTTTCTCGTGACATGTATTACCATTGAGGCTTTCATTTAAAGGTCCTATATTGTGAAAAATTGACTCATGTGAGCTTTAATCCATGTTATAATGTTACCGCCTCAAAAACATACCCAGTTGTTGTGTTTTGTTTCATTCACACATGTTTGAGTAAACCTTTATAGTCTATCTGCATCTCCAGAGCTCAAAATGTTCTGTTCCACCTTATGATGTCATGTAGTGGTAGTTTTCAAGTTAACAGCTACCTTTTACCTTTTTTTTAGTAGAGATTGGCAATTCCAGAGCTGAAATCATCCAAATGATTCCAGTGAAGGTGTATGGAGTTAAAAACACAGTGGAGCAGTTCTTATATTACCACATGACATCGCAAGGTGTAACAGAGTGTTTTGCATTTAGAGAAGAACTCAGCCTAAATATGCAGGGTTTGTATGTTAAACATTTGAATGAAACAAAACACAACTCCATGTATGTTTTTGATGAGGAAACAACATTATAACATAGATCAGAAAATAGCGTAATACGGGCCCTTTACAGTAAAAACACCTGATGATAGGTTGTTTTTATCCTTTGAACGTGAACATGTCTAGTTTGCAAAGTTGTTACGCCAACTTTTCTGTGATTTCGTCTTTTTCTCTGATGTCGTCTGGAGCAATATGACAGATGGAGAATAATACACTTGCACTGCCGTCGGATGCTTTCTGAACTGTTCCCCAGTGCACTTTCCTGTGCCGTGGATCAATTTCTTGCACAACTAAGATAGAACTGGTAATCCTAGCATTTTGTTTTTCCTATGTGGCCTATTGCTATCATGGGGTACGTTTAACTGGCCAGTAAAAGTCAAACAACCCTGTAATTAGACTGATTATTAGTATATTTTACATGCACAAGAGAAATCTGATCAGCAAAAACACCTGGTAGCGTGCGGCAGTTAATTCGTTAATTTGCAGAGTAACTGTACTTGGAAGACAAAGTACAGTCAATTTTAAAATACCTCTTTCAACAGTTCAATCTCTGTTTTCTGATCTGTGTTATAATGTTTCCTCATTAAAACATACCTGGAGTGTTTTGTTTCATTCACATGTTCAACACTTAAATCCTGCATATTTAGGCTGTGTTCTTCTCTCAAACAAAAAACACTGTGTTCCACCTTGTGATGTCATGAGGTAATACAGGAAGTGCTCCACTGTATTTTTAAAAAGGTTAAAGGTAGTTATTAACTAAAACTATCGCTTATCGGGTTACTCAAACATGTGTGAATGAAACAAAACCAGGTATGTTTTTGAGGAGGTAACAGATTTGTCACACGGCTTAAAGCTTTGCCATTATTTTTGCATAATTTTCCTTGTCAAAACCTGCACAGGTCTGAACAATCCTAAAGAAACCAGATCACTCACATCAGATACAACTGTTTCTGTGACATTTCAGTAATCTGATATGTCCAGAAGTCAGATAATGATGAGATTTTTTGTGTGCATGTAAACACAGCCATGGTCTTGAACTGTCACCCAGTCCTTTCGAGACATATACTGTACACTGAACTGAACGACAAGGCCAGAGTTTGGGTTAAAGTCACAAAAACATCTATGTCAAAATAAAATGTTGCAGAAAACCTTCTCCGTGCTTATGCTGGGGGGCAGAGAGACAGACACATTTTGATAGGTATTGCCGAGCTGTAAACGTGCTCCGAGTGAAAAGGTCAAGCCACGGCAGACTTGACAGAAGTTCTAGCGCGCGGATGTGAGCACCATGCAAACACAATGACACACTGCTAACGCTATCACGCCATCCATTCACTGTTTTGTCTGTCACCTCTCTCCAGCTCCCCGTGTTGCCTTCACACGTCTTTCAATTGTCAAAATACATGTATAAATACCTATAGGTGTGTAGAGTTGCCAAAAATCGTACTCGAGTAAGTGCAACGTTACTTCGGAATAATATTACTCAAAAGTGCGTAGTGGTCCGTGAAATTACTCTAATACTAAGTACGAAAAAAAGTATTTGGGGAAACGAGTAACTGTCGGGACGTCACATCTGATTTATAGGGAGTAAACACTAAATAATGCACCAATCTGGTATTTTCAAAGGATAGAAACAAAAATGACAAAAACTACATTATATCTGAAGGAGCAGTGCGAGAAACACAAATGTTCAAATCATTTCATATTGTCAACATAAAGTTTTTGTCACATGTTCGCTTACTCACAAGTGGGAACAGTAAACAAAACCTTTACTCAATAAAAATATTACTCAAGTAGAAGTAAAAGTATTTTGCTAGAAAGGTACTCTGAAAACTACAATTTGTTCAAAAAGTTACTCAAGTAAATGTAACTAAGTACTACCCACCTCTGATAAATACACTGGCTAAAACTCCCATTTGAATAATTCTCTCCAAAAACCATTCCCAACATGATTGACAGCTAATTTCCAACAATGCTCTCACACACATAACACAATGGACGATTACCATAATAGCGAGTATACCAGTGCAACACGCCACCTGCCCATTCACTGTAATGAGTTTGACCTTTTCTCCAACATTTGCGCTTAGTTTTCCATAATAATCCCGCTTGGCTGAAACCACCTCTTACAGCACCCTAATCACCACTACACAATTTGTCTCTGGTCTAATCGCTTAAGAGACTTGAGTAAAATTAATGGATTTTAATTTCACCTTTTTGATTGAAATCGCAAGTCTCAGTCAGTCCCAGTGTAATAGATTGCCCTAATTAAACCGTTCATAAATTTGGAGGAAAAAAAAATGACATGGAATCAAGTTGTGCTAAAAGGCCAGATTGTAGCCCTGCTGTGAATGAGCGAAATGACTGAAATGAGATATTAGTGTGGAAAGGTCAAATTACCTGTTTTGCGGAGATCTGATGACATGGTTTGGTAACTATAATTCAAAGTTAATATAGGCTAAATGGTTAGCTTTGACTTGCGGAGGTGGGTAGAGTATCCACAAATTGTACTCAAGTAAGAGTAACTTACTACACATTAATATTTCTGAGGTTGGGGTAAAAGTATGCTGCTACAAAATTACTCTGAAAAGTACAATTTCTTATAAAAAAAATTACTCAAGTAAATGTAACTGAGTCCTACCCACCTCTGTTGACTTGCTTCTATAAGTTGTATCCACTTGAGCCTATGCAGACACTGTCACTGTAGGCTAACTGGTTCATTATGTGGGTCTTATCCACCTGCGCTGCGTCTATATCTCTCCTGTCCAAGCAAACACAGCATCATAGTGTCGATGTGGGAGCGTGGCTGGCCTTTCCATGTCAGATGAGCAAAGGGCAACACCACAGCTGTCACTCAGGGAAATGTGTGAATAGGCTAAATAGGATAGGCTCCTGTGCATTCTAATTTAAAGGTGCACTATGTAACATTTCTGCTGCTAGGTTTGCCACCTGCTTGTCTCCATGGAAATATGCTTGCACGCTCCAAAGTATGGCGTTATGACTAATTCATTTTATGCGTATTCAACTACAGGTGTTTCTGCTCAATAACACCCTGAAAAACATCCATTCATTTTGCAAGCGGGGTCTCCTCTGCACAGATCTGCCCTGTAACTTGGTCTGAGGGCATTACCTGCCTGCCTCTGTGGAAATAGATAAGCCATACTATAGAATATTCCAGGCAAAGCAATAATATCTATATGGACACCAGCTGGTGGCAAATCCTCAACCAGAAAAGTTACATAGTGCACCTTTTAAAGATTATGTATGTATGTATGTATTTATTTATTTATTCATGTGTATGTATGCATTTATTTTTGTATTTATTTATTTATTCATGTGTATGTATGCATTTATTTTTGTATTTATTTATTTATTCATGTGTACGAATCTATGTATGTATGTATGTATGTTTGTGTGTATGTATGCATTTATTTATTTATTTATTCATGTGTATGTATGCATTTATGTATTTATTTATTTATTCATGTGTATGAATCTATGTATTATTTTTGTATTTATTTATTTATTCATGTGTACGAATCTATGTATGTATGTATTTATTTATTTATTTATTTATTTAGGCTATTTATTTATTTTTCCTTCACGGCTCACTAATTCCTTAAAACAACATCAGCAACAACTAAGTTAGGCTATTTCAATTGTCATAAAATACATATCACACAAGATAAAAATAGTAGCCTAATCCATTTGATCAGAATAAGTTTTATTTATATTGTTGTCAGTGAACTAAATTCACAAAGTGGGAACTTACTTCAGTGTTATGGTGCAATATAAAACAACGAATAGGGAATACGGTCAATAAAAAATAGACGTTGATATACACATACGAAATGTAGGCTACAGTCTGTTCAGAACAACAGTGGTAAAGCTATCAGTGGAAGCAGGTTAATTACAGACAATTTATGGTTGTCTTAGATCTTTTTGTAACCCATGTCTATATATTTTGTTATGTTTTTTATTATTTCCTTCTTGTTGTTGTTGGGGTTTTTTTTATGATACGTGATGCAGTTCTCTCTAATCTCCTCCTACTCATCTTGTGCACAGGAGACGATGCTCCTTCTGAACTCTCGCGCGAACGAGAACTGCCCGTCTTAACTCGCCTTGGAAACCCCGTGCCTCTCTCTTCCCTTCGCTGTCCACAAGCAAGGTAAAGTGTAGCTCTCCCTCGTACGGAAAATAGCCACGAATTAGTGATCTTTTACGTCCATTTGGTGGTCTGAAATAAAAACGGATGTAGAATAATACATTGTAGAACCACACCGTTTAGCTTCCACTGCAATCCGTGCTTTATTGAAGGATAATAATGCCGTTTTCTCAATCGGTGCGCTCGCTCTGTAAGCCTGATAGTAATGGCCGCCCCCAGTCTCCCTCGTTGCGGCATGCTAACTGTTGGCTAACAACACTTTTGATCGCTAAAATAACCCCTCTATTGATTGTAGTCATTATGGTACGGTGTAATGGCCAGTACATGTGTTTGCTGCATTATCATGTTTTGACGGTCCATACCCATAATGTGGCACATTCGCTTCAGGAAGGCCGTAGACTAACCGAGCTAAAGAAGCTAATACCGCCCGTAGACTGCATGGGCTGCTTCACATCTTTTGCTAACGTCAAAACCTAATTCATCACTATTTTTCTTTATACTTCCATTGTTTGGAAGAAGGCAAACTCTCATTTAGAACCTGTTTCTATATGCAGCATGAGGAGTATCGGACACTTTATGCCCCACATCATTCATTTCCACATGGGCTGTTCTGATCATGACAATTATTTTGTGCGTGTTGGATATAAATCTGACTTTTCTGTGTTCAGATGCCAGGCGTCAC
>KN483000.1:51129-108321 GCA_000787095.1 Periophthalmodon schlosseri | reverse complement strand
GGAATTCGTCCGTGCCCTGGCGGCCTTCCTCAAGAAGTGAGTGGTACATCAGCTACAGATGACTGAAAGAGGCTGCATGTTTGATCAGATCAGTTGTAATAAAGTTAATGTTGTGCTCAGGTCAGGAAAGCTGAAGGTGCCTGACTGGGTGGATCTGGTCAAGCTGGGCAGGCACAAGGAACTGGCCCCCAGTGACGAGAACTGGTTCTACATCAGAGCTGGTGAGTTCATGTTGAAACCTATTAGATTTTTGTCATTTTCCATCATCTTCGTAGCCATTAGAGTAAAACATTATGCTTGACCTCTTTGAGGGTCTGAATCTCTTGGGCTACTGTGGTTAAATTGTCACAAAATTATGCCTACTCATAGAATCTGAAATAGTATATGTGTGCTTATAAGACTGACCGCACAATTAATTGGTAGTAGTTATGGGTTTTTATGGAAGTGTAAGATGTGTTCTCCAGTCATCAGAATGCCCAAATAAATGGGCCTACAAGAACTGAGTGCAATGTAACAGTATTGTATTAAGAATTGTGTTGGTTACAGCTTCCACAGTGCGTCACCTGTACCTGCGTGGCGGTGCTGGTGTTGGCTCCATGACAAAGATCTATGGAGGCCGCAAAAGGAACGGCGTGTGTCCCGCTCACTACAGCGTAGGCTCCAAGAACGTGGCTCGCAAAGTGCTGCAAGCCCTGGAGCTACTCAAGATGATCGAGAAGGATCCCAATGGGTCAGTCTTCTACATTTGAATTTTTACAACAGTACTGTAATAAGGCTGTTTACGTGTGTTGGGGTCAAAACGTCTCACAACATTTCAAAGAATTTGATTTGCTAATTTTCTGTCCCCAGTGGTCGCAGACTCACCGCCCAGGGTACCAGAGATCTGGACAGAATTGCTGGCCAGGTGAGATGCTGTTTTATATTTAACTGTGTTAGTGTTTACATAGCACGTGTCATTGGGAATCTCCAGTACAGTGGCTAAAATAGTACTGTGGGGTATAAATGTCTTGTATTTTTACTGTATTTATTCTTTAAGGTGTCCTTGCATAGTGGTTTAACATGTTTTATAATAATACAATAGGTGTTTTTTGTGATGCCAAGTATATGGAGGGATTAATGGGAAACACTGAATCTACCATGTTTTGGGAGTACATTTGAAAAATGCTGTATTTAGGGCAGAGTTGCAAACTCCCATCTTGGCAATAGTAGTAAGGAAAGACTGGGAGACGTGTGTTTGAAAAGGCTTGGCATGGGTCGAGAGAGCTACCATGTTGGATGCACAACATTTTGGCCGGTGCGATGAAAACATTTTTCCTGGGGTCACCTGACAGATCCTCATCACATCTCTTCTCATTATAAACGCTGATTTAAACAGTATAAAACCAATTTACATCATTGTTTTAATTGACAACTAAATGAAAAAAAGCATTAATTCACTCGTTCTCATCTCTGACCAGATTGCTAAGCCAGTCAGAGCTGAGGCTGATGCGCTCAGGTCATGCTCTGGTGCACAGAGCTAAGTGCACTGCAGAACTCACAAGTTTCTCATTCACAAATAGATGAAAAAAGCCACAGTATTAACCTTTTTAAAAAGCATCAAACCTGCAGATCCTCCACACAGTGTTAAGTTACTTAAATGAGGCTGCCCTGGCGCGAGGTGAAAAAGAAAATAAATCTAGACTACAAAAGGCTCAAATATTGAAATTGAAGAGTTCTTACTCTGCACTTATTATAGTGAACTGTAAAGATCCTGAAAAGCACAGACCTCTCACTGACTAGCCACTATTTATTTAGTAGAGCCTTATTGACCTTATAGGCTTCTAATTCATTCTGTTTTAAAGAAAAGGTCAATTCTTAATGTTTGCTCAAATAAACAATTTCAATAAATTATACAACACACTTACTAAAGGAAAAAAATAAAGGAAATATTTCAATAATGACTAGTTTTGAGTATAAATTGTATAGCCCTTATTGCAATTTAAGGACAATATATTACGATGGCTTAATTAAGCTTGGTTTGGTGCACCCAAATGAAAATCTTAGGCGCACTGGTGCACCCACCTCAATTAGTCTGCTGGGTATTTGGGAGTGTGTATGTTATTGGAGTATGTTACCACAATGACAGTGCAGTGTAGTCCTGTACTTCAGGTCACATACCTGTGCTGCTTCCTCATGAAGGGAGGAGGGCCAGACTTTGGTCATTTCTGCACATTTGTTCCCATGTGGACTATTCTACAGTATTAAACTGGATGATTGTAGTGAATCATGTTTGTAGGGTTCTCTTAGAGTCTGCAGTGTACTGCACTGGCTACTCTTCTGGACTAAGTTTGCTCTGCTCTGTACCGTACTTATTAAACTGAATACTTTTCATTAACATGTCATCAGAAGCATCAGGAACATGTGCTGATTTTGAAGTTTGAAAATGCTGCAAAAAAGCTCTAGCTTACTCACAATTTAGTAATATTTTAAATGGTTATATTAATTTGTGTATATTCTTCCTTAAATAGGACCAAGCGTACCCTTTACCATAATAAGCCAATATTTACTATAGTTTGGAGTGTCTGTTCCTGATCTGATATAGATCGGCTTTATGTATGATAAATTACCGATGTTTAGTAAAGAAATGCATCATTTCAGTCTCTGCTCTGGTATCAAATGTCATTATCAATTTCTGTATTGGAATTGAAAAACTGAATTGGTGCATCTGATTTTCTGGTGTTGGACAATTGCTCCCAAACTTGTCCACTCCCAATTGAGTTAAATGTCACAGTAGCATACAGTGTCCTTGGGCTAATGCGTGTTCACCAGCTGAGTCGCTTCTTGTGCCGCATTGCTAATATTGTTTGTCATCATTTAAGTCCATTTCTACACATCTTGTCAGAAATCAGCCAAGGCGACAGAATAGTGCTAATCCAAGGGTAAAAGGGATAAATTAGGGAGGGAAATTCATGCTTGGAGAGTTTAGCGTATGGCACCAGTTTTCTTCCGTTTATCCAGGCTAATGAGCAGCATGCAGATGAGCAGACCTGGGCCTGCCCTCTTTCTTGGAGCATACTTTATTTTTCCATTTACATTTCTCTTTATTGCCTTACTGTGCAATGGCAGTTCATTTGATTTGCATCCATAGTACTTACATTGCTCTTCTGGTTCCTTTAACACTTCACTGAAAGCGACTTGAGTAGTAAAACATGGCGAATAAGACTCATTGACATTCTTGTCTGTCCTTTTGTCTCCACAGGTTGCTGCCGCAAACAAGAAAACTGTTTAATAAATTTTGTTTGAGAAAATCTATGCTTTGTGTCCCTCCTTTGCTAAATGCTTGCTGCTATTACGCCTGTAAATGTAAGTCATAGTTGGAAGACCCAAGTGTTCCTGTCGGAACACTGAAGTGAGATGATGAAAAATGGTCATAATGACACTGGAAGCAAACCAGATCTGCATCTACAGGCCACTTGAGGTAAATGGCAAACTGAAATCTAAAAGTATGCTTAGACTTCTCAAAATTAGCAATGCAAAAGATTCATGCCGACTTTGGTAATGAAAATATTTGAGCTGATTTAATGAAACCCCTCATTTTTAAATAATCAGTCAGTGAAAATGACAGGATGATGTCATTCCACCTTGCACCAAGAGCCACAGTGCCACCTAGAGATTTACTGTTGCTTTAATGATTGTCAAACTGACTGATTTGCTGCATGGTCGATTAAAATGAGTTCTCATATCTTTGCAAGAAGTTGAATAGTTGCAGTTTCAGCACAAGTTAAAACACTTTTGGTAATTAACCTATGCTAGTAATGTAATGCAGATGTAAGTATATCAGTACGCATAAGGATACATTAAGTACCGGTAGTTGGGTGAAACTTTTTCCAGTAGCCCTGTCTAACTGGGTGATAAGACTTTTGTTTTTAATAGCTCCACTTTAATTAGATTTTATTGCATTAATGAGATGCAATATTAACCAGTGCCATTTAACACAAAAATATAATTTCTTACTCTGAGCCCCGCTCCAAACCACATGCATTTGTGGACAAAGGATTGGGTGCAGAACTCTAGATTAAAAATGACCCAAATTTACTATTGAAATTAAAGTTGATTACTTGCACAGCCCCAATGAATTTAAAATCTCTTTCAACGAAGAATCATCCGTTTCCAGCCTCATCTTTTGGGCAATGACCCATCATGACGACTTAACATTTTCAGTTTCTTACACTAAGTCGATGTTCGGTTGTCCCCCACTCATTTCCTCCAATTGAACACAAGCCTCCAGTGTCATTGACGGATTACCTCCAGTTCTGGTGTGATCCTGCAGAGGGTGCCAAAGCCTACACTATATCCATCACGGTTACACTTGAGGGCTTGTGTTTGTGTCTGAAAGCACCTGTGAGGCGTTCAGATTCCACAGTAACAAATGGGTACTTATGAAGGTGTCCTTGAGGCAAACTTGCAGTATGCTGGAAATGCATAACCGTTTTATTAAATACTTTTACGCACTTTGTCATGAAATTACCCAAAAGGCATTGTTCGTGTCGAATAGCCGTCCATGCTCTCAGTGTTTCCACGATATCATTTTGAGAGCCCTGCTTTAAGTTTACTAGCTTGTCCTATGCTAGGCCTGTCACGATAACTGGGCTACTATTGACTTATTCAAGATATGAAAGCTGAAACTGTATAATTCCAGGCTAAATATTTATTGTGTGTACTTTTTCTTTGGAATAATGTTGAATTTGATATTTTTTGTAGTAGTTTGATTTGAGCTGCAGAGGGCTGATTTCATTGACTGGCAATAGATGCTAACTATGCTAACAGTTTTCTTTCTTAGATTTATTGCTTTTTTAAACATGCATTTAGAAAAGGGTTTAAGCACAGTAGGAATTATTAGGGTTATATATCAGAGTTTGACTTTTTTTAATAATGACATGATGGCACTAATTGCTGCCACTATTTCGATACTTAGGATTAGACCATAGACTCAGTTTCTATTTTCTTTTATATTCTCATGTGGTCTTCTATGTAATTTCTCAGTTGTCCAGGTAGATTCCATAATGGTCCATGGGCGTATACTAGTCTATGTGGTTTTATACTCAAGATCATTCTATAGCTATTCAGGAAAGATTTCTGTCTGTGAATGTGATTTTTTAGTATCGATACCTGCTCTAGTTTTTATATCGACTAGTATGATTTTTGATACAACCCTAGTAGCAACATATCGCACGTTTGTTACCACGACGGGCAAATCTGAGTGCTCTGCCCAGAATGCAACAGGGGCATGATTTTATTTAGGCATACTGTCCCAACTGTGCAAACAATCTCTTTCCTCCTCCTCTATGTCAGTCATCGTAAAAACATTTACTCCACGCATCTCTTAGGAAATATTCATCTCTGCCATATAATTCTATTTATTCAGTCTCCCTATCCCCCCTCCTCCCCGCGCCATCCGTTTTCATTTGCGAGACCAGCTGTTCCAAAACACCTGAAATCCTCGGCCCACCAGTCACCACCCCATCCACTTTCTTCTTGGCCTGTAATTTTGTCCTTGAGTTGGAGGAAAAATCTCAGGAATCCACTGGCCTTTTGAGGTTTTTGCTACTGTTGTGTGAATGCTGTTTTAGGTCTAGATAGAAGAGGTGCTTTCCATTTTCAGTCCTCCCAGTCAAGTTGTTTATGCACCTCTGTGGGCAGCCTAATTATCAGCAGGCTTCACTACAGCAATTACTGCGGTGGAACAATTGCCACTCTCGCAAATGCAACTCGTTTTATAATGTTTACTATGGAAAGCGGACGCTCTGTTATCACTCTCACTGCTGCAGCTAGGAGGATATGTTGGTTTTTTTGGTTTGTGTTAGTAGGAAAACTGAGATATTGTCGAAGAAAATGCTGATCCAGTGCAAAACATGACCACAACCAATGACCCAATAAAAGAAATTGGCAAATTCTCCACTTTGGCTTGGGAAATCTCGTTGATGTTTATTGAATGATACAAAGTTAAAGCAGACCTATTATGCAAAATTGACTTTTTAGAACTTTTAATCATGTTATAGTTGTTTTCCCTCGATATTTACTCACCCGAAGCTGTTTTTGGAGTTATTTGTACATGTTTGAGCAATTTTTACTCGCTTATTTTCAAGATGCTGTATTTCACCACCACTGGCATACGCCCACTGCTCTGTACTTACTTCGTTCTTCAATTTTATTTCCTTAAACAGTGATATGCAAACAATTCGACAGCACTGCATAGTCATTTTGGTACAAATTTTTAAAAAAATCAGCTGCTCGCTATCGTGATCTGCAGCTATCCATCGGAGGTGCCAACTCTCTGTTGTGATGACAATTACGGCGACGCCAACTCCCATCGGGCACCCCAGTTTTCTAACTTTGATGTCAGCAGACTTGTTTCTTTTATTAAGTCGTTTTAGCTGAATATTGCAATTTAACATCTGCAAACACAATGATCCACAGGTGTCATAGATTTATAGCTATATAGCAGACACAAATACAATAGTTCTTCTTTAAAGCTATATAACGGGTCATATTTTATATTTTATCAACCAGCATCAGGAAGGGCATCTGACATAGAAACATTGTACCGGGCAACCTGTCAAGAGCAATAGGCAGTCACGTAACGGGGCGCTATCTTCATCTTGTGCTAAGATGCAGGACTTCCATAGCTGGAGGATTTGCTTGTTGTGCTTGTTTTAGGTTACTGGGGTAAACCGTACCCAGAGGACAAGGGCTTATAACTGGATATTTCTTTCAAAACTAGTGATTTTTCATACAAACTTATGATCCACACAATATTAAACCTCATCATTATTTGCAAGGGATTGGCTCCACAAAATTGCATTACAATTCTCACAGCTTACGGTCCTTTCAACTGATAGTCAACAACAATCTTTCAGGGTGAAAATTGGCATCACTAAAACATAAATCTGTCCTTAGTTCATTTGTGCTGACAGAGACGACGTTGTTTCGTGTGGATAAGATCAGTAATTACAGATATATTAACCATAAACCAGGCCAGTAAATTTGCAATCTCACAGTTAAACCACAAATGCCACGATCGAAATTTCCCATGTCCTCCACCTCAATTTTAAACATGTCCTTTTTTTAGAATGTTGTGGTGTCACGTGAATGCAGACTATTTCTGGGCTTTTTCATTCACCATTGTGAGAAAGCAGACGCGCCTCACCTCCATCGGAAAATACAGATAAGGTAAAAATGTCTTTGCCACAGCTCTCTAAAATAGCACAGTATCGACAGGCCTCAGACACACACACGCCAACACACAAACACACACAGAGCTGCAGTGGCATGCCCTGAGCTGGGGTTTCTCACAAGATATGACTTGACTTTCCCAGCATCCCTGTCTCCAGCACATAACCAGGGGGCTTCTGGGGAATGCCACAGAAGAATGTCTGGGATAAGATTTCATCAAAACTTCCCACTGATTTTTTTTTTTTTTTGGTCTGGTCTTTGTTTTCAGATTTCAGATGTAGTAAAATAGTGAGTGGTGTATTGATTGATAAAATGGTACCTGATACGGCCTATGTTATTCTGTTCATTAAAGGAACAATATGTGTATGAACCATATGTAAGTATGTATTTTGGATTTAAAATGTCATAAACTTGACCTATCTATGTCCCCAGATACAAGGTAGACATGTTCAAATCAAATATAGCTTTTACTGATGGCAGTTTTAATGCTGATTTAGTCTTAATTACAAAAAAACATTGAACATGACGACCATGGCGTTTATGTTACAGTGTTGTGGTTTAGTTCTCAAGATGATTATCCAATCAGAAAGCAGGATGACCTTCACATGAGTCTCTCATTTGGGTTGTCAGCCTCTCCTGCTGTAGTATTCTATGTCTGTATACCAACAATGAGAAAAACGTATGTGTTTTCTGTCTGCAGGTTAAGGCACTGACAACGCAGGATCAGTTGTGATTATGGTACCGTTTAAAAAACTGAAAGAGCGCAGGTTGATGGTTGTTTTATGTAATAACTCTCTGAGGGTTATTTCTATCCCATATGCCTAATTGTCATTTTTGTAATAGTCTATAGACATATGGGAGACTAACTTTGCACCATAATACTCAGAGTAGCTTATATTTCAGTGATCCCATCCTTTAACTGTAGCAGCAAAGGCCATTGTCAAATCACTTACCAAATAACTGTTACAGTTTATCACACCATCTTTCTTCACACTCTCATGCTCAGTGTGTGTGACTGCAGAGCAGACGGTATTAGCCCTCCTGACACCGGGGGGCAGCGTGGGGCAGCGTGGCTCCCCAGCAGGATCACGTTTGTGCAATCATATGTCAGTGACTTTGAGCTCTGCGCATTGGGTTGGGGGTGCGAATCCCTTCCACCTGTCTCCAAGGGTGGGGTGCACAACAGATGCTGCAGTCTACAAAGCCAAAATATTCCTCCGATACTCCCTCTCACCCTCTTCTCGTGTCAGCGGAGGCATTTGGGTCTTTCATGTGTTTCTCGCTTTGATGCTGTGGCCCTGTGTTTTCTTTGTGGCGGAGTGGAGCGTGCAGACGGCTGACACAGTGACAGACTCAGATAGGAGCTCTGTACAGTAGCTCTGTGCTTCCTCTCCTCTATCTCACCTTTCTGTCTGGCCATATTTCCAAACCTGTCAGGGATCCAAACAAATGCTATGCAGAGGTGTCAGGAGTCAGACAAGAGATTTGTTCATCTACTCAGGCGTCAAATGCATTTTTAATCTCATTTTTGTGTTTGAAATTCCTTTCCAAAAACCTATACTTTTTTGCAGGTATTGATACTTTGCAGTGACATCATGCTGGGGGTGTGCAGCATTTATATATATGGTGGAATCTTCAGCAGTTACCATGACATATGTGACAGAATTATATTAGCAAACACTGCCAAAAAGTTTCAAGATCTGTCTGAAAAAATACATGGATTTAAACAACACATTTTCAGGTGTCTGATTTTCAACAAAAAGGTGAGAAAAAACTGGCAGCTAATGCTAGTTCACTTGTGACTGTAATTTTATGTGTAAGAGAAGTGTTTAACAGCATGAACCAGCTCACCTGTTGTGGTTCCAACTAAGTCAGCTCTGGTCAGATTGTGTTAAAATAAAACGCAGATTAAAGTGTAACAAAGGAACAGATAAAGCAGTGCCCACAGTTAGCATCACACCCCTAGGAAATGTTGATGACATCAGCTGCAAAGTATCAATTTGGTATTAAACTACCACAGACGTAGATCATTAGTTCACATTTTGTTCATTATAATCTGTGATATTGCTCTAAAGGGCTCAGTAATAGAAACTGGTCCACTGACTTTCTGTTCAAAACTGCAGAACTGATAGTGGCATTTCATCATAAGCAGCATATTTTCATTTACGTGCACTTATGTTTGAAAAATGACTTTGTGACATATTTTAACTCTACTCCCGAAGTCTGAAGCTTTTGAATAAAAAGTACCGAGAAGTGGGCGGGGATAGGGGGAAGGTGAAAACTGAAATTTTCTGAGCACTCGAGTCTTGAATACGAGGCAACGCAGGATTACTCAGACATGAATGAATAAATCAAAAATAAATCTTTGAGTAAACGAATGCTGTGGGAACATCGTTAAAAGCGAATAGACGTTGATTTTACATAATATGCCCCCTTTTAAAGCCTTTTTGCCTATAGGGCTGCAAGATGAATCGTAATCAACCGGGATCGCAATTAGTAAATGGCAAAGACTTTTTTTTTTTTTTTTTTTTTTTTTTTTTTTTTTTTTTTTTTTTTTTTTTTTTTTTTTTTTTTTTTTTTTTTTTTTTTTTTTTTTTTTTTTTTTTTTTTTTTTTTTTTTTTTTTTTTTTTTAAAAGGACAAGATTTTTTTTTTTTTTTTTTTTTTTTTTTTTAAGTTGTTTCCTCCACAACTAAATGTGATTCTTGTATAAGTTGTCAGTTCATGTTTCAGCCATGTTTGTATTTAATTCTTTGAACAGAATGAACTTTGAGCAGAATCCTCTGATTAAACATAAATCACAACTCGCAAAGCTTGTCTGAAAAATTGCAGATAACATTAAGGTGCAGGACGTTTTGTATTGTTGCCTATATGTGCAATAAGCTCCACTCTCATAAAAGCCGTTATCTATGCCTGGGAGTATCACTAACATCCATATAACTGCAGTTACCTGATTTGGCCCTGGTCGCACTTGGAAAGCCATAAGCTCTGTTCTTACCTGCACCCAGTTTCTCCTGACTGGAAAACCTTGTGCTAATAGCTTCAGGGTGGTTACCTCATGACTTCTAAATCACATTTGCGACAGAGAAAACAGCGTTAGGTTAGTATGTGTGTGGCGCTCACTGGACGGCCTCTGTATGTAAAACCTTTTGAAACTTATCGGATAGACTTATGTGTAAAATGGCTTGTTCTGACGCCGGTGCAGCTCCAGCGCAATCTGTCACACGTGCCTGGCCCCTCCCCTTGGACTCGCGCCAACTGTGCCCACATGTTTTCCACTGCTGTTGTTGTGTCTTCTTCCGTATGCAAAACTGAGAGAACGTGAGAATAACAAAAATGTTCAGAATTCCATCCTATAACGTCTCTTGCTCTTTGCCAGTAACGCAATTTGTAGTTTCACTATTAAATGCATGTAATTCCATTATTTATTTATTTATTTTTGCAGTATTTCCAGTAGCAATATAAGCGCTACTTTAGTACTTAAACAGTTCTGATATAATAAAGTGGATAGGTTACAGTTACAGTTACTCAGTTTAAATCATTAATAATAATTGAACCTCTACTGTGAGTATATGTATAAGTAACAAAATCCTTCAATATGAGTTTTTCTCATACTGGCCTATCCCATTTTTTACTCATGAGTAATTTCTTGAACCACTACTTGGGTAATATTATTTTATTTATTCAGACAAAACAGTGTTACCACAAAACTCATTTAACATTTTATTTGAAAACATATCACAGGGAGCTTCTTGCTATTTTCATGGACTGTTTTCTTTTTACTTACCCCTATTTGTCTGAAATATTAACTCCTTCCAATACCACACATAACAATTGAAGTCTTTACAAATGATTGGCAGTAGAAATTGCCAGTGCAAAGCCATGACACAAGTTTGTATCTAGAGCCAAAACAGTGAAATATCAACAACTGGGGCCGATATTCTGAGTGAGCTATTCATTTTACGCTTGTCGAGGCATGGTTTGGTACAACTTATTAGTGTGTAGAATTATTCAATAGGCCTGTTCTCTGCCAAAAGGGACTCCAGGCACCAGAGCACAGTGGGGTCACGCTCCTCTGCTTCCTCAAAAAGATATTGCTTTGTCTTTTTCTATTCTCATTATTTTGAATTTGTATCATAAATATATTTTCTGTATCTTTTTCCCATCTGACTCTTGGGGAGATGTCATTAACTTCCTGTGTTGGTTGGAACAGGTACACATGAATCCCATGAATAGCAATGTTCTCACAGTGACGCAAACTGTGACATTTACAAAGTGACTGTTTGGTGGTTTGTTACATAGAGAAGTCATGATTTTCACTGTATTCATGTATTGCATTCTATTTGCATTTTTATATGAGATATGGCGATAGATTTTACCATGGCAAATCTAGCAGTACACTAGCTAACTCACTGTGTCTCAAAGCTAATCCTAACTTTTATTAAAAGCATAAAATATAAAATAAACAACCTTTAAATTAAATTGTAAAGTAAATACTACCCAATAGCTTTTATACGTTGAATACTTCAGTTTGTGATGTTGTTTTAATAATTATTATGCCTCAAAATTAGCATTAGCATTAGCGTTGAGACACAGACATCCCTCTTTCTAAACGCAGAAGTCTCCTCTGGTGAAGTATTCATTTTATTTGTGTAGTTTTTAACATGTTCTCAGTGGTAAATGGTCACATTTTTACGTAACACTTTTCCACTTTCTAGGCACTCAGAGCGCAAGGAATCACTCACCCATTCACGCACACATTCATACACCAGTGTACGCAGACGCTGGGAGCGAGGTGGGTTAAGTGTCTTGCCCAAGGACACAGCATTCATCTGTGGGAGTGTGTGTCAGTGGATCTGATATTTATGTCGAGAGCGACAACCTTTGAGTCAATGGATAAGCACTCTGCCAAGTGAGCGCCCTGTCCACTTATCTTTAAATATTGTTCCCTTATCTTTAAATATTTATTCATTTTAGCCTCATAGAGATAATAATTGGACAGGAAGTAGTGATGCTAACAGTAAGGTTGCCAGGCCCTTGTGCACATAGCCTATTTCAAAAGAGACAAAAACTTTCACATGTAGACCACAGGTAAACAACAGTGCAATGAAAGTAGAGAAAGATTTGCCATAGGGAAAATGTCACTATAGGGGTGGTAAAAAGGATACAGAGGGTCCGGAGGTTGATGGTTCTACTGCTGCAGTGACGATGACATGGAGGAAAGTTGTAGCAAGTAGCTTAAAGGTACACAGCCACCTACTTGTTTTCACCGAGATGTTATTGCTTGGCCCGAAATTTCCACAGTGTGGTATTAAATGTGAAGCAGGTGACATCATCAGGCCAGTTTACAAGTCCGCTCCGTGGAGAGGCCACCCCTTTCACAGTAATAATGCATGTTTGTTAGTTTTTTGGGGTTTTTTTTTGTTTGTTTGTTTGTTTTGAGCTATAAAAACACTCATAAGGAAAGAAATGCAAGACAGATGATTCATGTAGAACATTCCAGGCAAAGCAACAACATCTCCATGGACACAAGCAGATGACAGACCCCCCCTCAAGAAAAGTTACATAGTGCACTTTTAAGCAGCAGGAGTTTGTGTGAAGTTTGCATGTTCTCCCTGTGTCTACATACGTTTCCTCTGAGTACTTCGCCAGAGAGAAAGAGGAAGAGAGAAGTTAGCTTGTGCTTCATTTGATCACTGCTGACTGATGTATAGATTTTCAGATTGCATTAGCCGACAGAGTCTTCTGCTGCACATCTGTCTGAGCGGGCCTTGACATCTGCCCTCATTAGTGATAATTAATGCCAGTATTTGCTCCTGTCACACATCCACGTGGTTCAAGTTTGCCTCCATTTGTGTCCGTGTATAACAATGCAGCCAGTGTAAAGTAAACAGTGTTACTATTCCTCAGACAGACGGCACATATCAGAAGGGAGTGTGCCTAATCTCTGTGTAGCAGTTTGTACCATTTTGAATGCATTCTTTTGAGAGAGCTACTGGTCAAGTTCAAGGTCTGGTCACTGTTGTGTTTGTTTTTCTCAAGAATCAAACTCTCGCTGGTTTATAATTATAATAAAGATGCTGCAAGTATAATCACTCAAATAAAACATTATCCCATTTTTGGTTTTGTGACCCTAGATGCCAGGGAAGAGCTTAGGCAAACTAGAAGTGGACAATTTTTTTTTTGCTCCAGACTGACTCTTTGGTTGCTATGATACTCACGGTCGGAGTTCCAAATATGGAAATCGGCCCCAAATTCACCCCTATAACTGCTCTAGCCTCGATGAGCTTAATTTGACAGGAGCCGAACGCTGTGGGTGACGTCACAATCACTTAGTCCACTTCTTTATACAGTCTATGGTCAAGACTTAGTTACTGAATGTAACTCAAGTTCTCAGAAATTTTCGAGGTCACAAAAAACACAATTATATCTGAAAACTGTACAGTCTGTCAAATATAGCCTAAAAATATATTGACAATTGCCGTTGCAGCCCTAACATTTTTACTTTGACTTTCTCTCCCCCCTGAATCCACAGCACAGTCTTTCTGAGTGCTTGGTGGTGGGCCATCCAGGAGGCAGCTGAACACTATAATCGGCCCTGTCATCCATTACCATTTCTATTCTCCCTTCACAGTGGGAGCCAGAGCAGCGTGCATGCAGATGAGCCGCTGACTTCTGTAGAATTCTGAGATAGAAGAAAAAAGTCAACGTTACGGAATACGCCAAGCAACAGTTGTTTTGAGAGAAATCATTCAGTTCAAGAGACATTGAACATTTTATAATTTGTACAATTATGGGAGGTGGAATGGCAATTGGTCTCTTTGGAAACAAGAATAAAACACACAAGAACAGAAATTGAATTGGTAGATGTGCCATTTTAATAGTTTTAAAGTATAACGTTAAAAAATAAATTTAACATGAACAAATAGATGTGCCATTTTAATATTTTTTAACAGTATAACGTTAAAAAATAAATTAAAACATGAACAAAGGAATTTCAATCTCTTGGAATGCATAGGCAAGGGAAGTTTATTTGTATAGCACAATTCATACACAAAGAAAAAGTGGTTTACAGAATAAGAAAGACATTAAAATCACAACACAAACAAATCAAAACATAAATAATCATCATGAAATTAACATTAAAAGAGAAGAGTGCAGAATAAAAACCTTTCAGTCATAAGCGCAGCTAAACAGAACCGTTTTGAACCTCGGTTTAAACATTGTCAAAGTAGAGAAGAAGGCTGGTCCCAGAAGTGATTCATGTGACACTAACATATCAGAGATGTACTTTGGTGCTAGGCCATGGAGAGACTTGTGCACAAGCTGCTTTAAAGTTAATTCTCTGAGCCACAGGAGCCAGTGCAGAGACCTGAGCACAGGACTTATGTGCTCATACTTCCCGGTTCTAGTCAGGACCCGAGCAGCAGTGTTCAGGATGTACTGCCGCTGTCTTAACGCTCGTTTGTAGAGGCCAGTGAACAGGCCGTTACACTAGTCTAACCTACTGGAGACAAATGCATGGATAAGTCTCTCCAAGTCTGGTTTAGACAGTATACCTTTGATTTTGCAGTGTTTTTTAGATGGTAAAAAGCTCCAGATGTTATTGATTTGATGTGGCTGTTTAAGTTCAAGTCTGAGTCTGTTATTACCCCTAGATTTCTAGCCTGTTTTAAAGAGAGAGAGAGACTAGAGGTGACTGCTGACACTTTCTCTTTCTGTGGCCAAAGACGATGACTTCAGTGTTGTCTGACTTTGGCTGGAGAAAGTTGTTTTGCTTCCACACACTGATCTGTTGGATTCAGTGGCAGAGTGAATCCACTGGTCCATATTCAGCTTCTGCCAGCGAAACATAAATCTGAGTGTCATCTCTGAGTGTCATGCATTATGATTTCCTTTTTGTTGCCTGGATGGCTTAGGGCAGTGTTTTGTTTTGGGGTTTTTTTGGTATATAATGTTGCAAATATTGTCTGGTTCTTTAAAATTGGTAATGGTAATTATTTTGCTTTCTTTGTTTAGAAGTTTGCCCTAAATCTATGTATTTAATTCAATTCATGCAGGAATCTGTTAACGCAAATTGGATTTTTTTTTCAAGGCACACCTGGTAATACCTCAAGGCACATGATGGTTCCTTGGCACACTGGTTGAAATACAAGGGACTAGGGAAATTTTTAAAATAAATAATAAACTCATCAAATTAATGCAGACAGAGCTTCAAATCTAACACCTTGCATGAACTCTGCATGTCTCTTGTTCAGTTGCAAATGTGGCACTCGTCTGGCTAAAGTCCAGGAGTTGTCAGGGTAAATAATGACCTCCTATTGCTGGAGGCGGTATTTCAGATTACTTTTTTGTGCATTCTTAAAATTCCGTCCCAAATTTTGTACACTTTGCTTTCAGAACAGTAAAATAAAGTAAATTTGCACCATCAAACTACGCTATATACCAGTGCACCACTTCATTTGTCTACAAAGAGTGCACTTAGCAGCAGCTTGAATGAGCTTGGCAGTGCGTGTAGATACTGCTGGGAACATCCTGCTATGGTCTGACAAGGCTCTCAGGTCCAAGCCAAAGGTCCACAGGCTGAGCTGACAAAGCCTGTGTCGAAAACCACATCAAGTATGTATCTCAGAAGAACTCTCCTCTTCTCGACTGGTGTGGGGCCGGCTGGCAGGTGGAGGTGGGCAGTCGGCGGGTTGCCAGTTTTTCAATGAGCTCTGTGGGTTATGTGTTTTGTAGACTGAGTGGTAGTCCGGGACTTGCATAGTGTTCCAAAAATGTTTGAGGGCAAAAAGGAGAGTGATGTGCAGCGGAAAGTATTGGCAAGTGCGGGACCTGTATCTGCTTTATGAATTCAACATGAATGAAGCTATAAGTCTGTGTTTCTCAGACTGTGGTAAGTGGACTGTTGGTGGTACACTGCAGTTTGGGTATTTGTTTTATTTAGAGACTGTCTATTAATGTGTTTGTCCTTCTGGTTTAGCATCATTTTAGACCATGTTTAGTCCTAATTCAGGCCTGATTAAGCCTGGTAGTCTTTGGAAGAGTTAATATTAAGTTAGGTGGTACTTGGAGTTTGTGAACCACTGTTTTAAAGGCCCTGTACCCAATTTTTTCCCATGTATCTGAGCTGAATTTGCCTTGCCTCAGTACAGATATTTTGTACGAGCAGCTCTTGAGGTTAAAATATATCCACTGTGCGCTGTCTGCATCTAATAAAGCATTTTTTTGTCTGATAATCAGGAAGCTCACATTAGCATGCTAGTTGTCGTTAGTCTTACCACAACGGTAACGCTCCGCTCTGATCTCTGAAAGTTGTGAAAAGCGTTTAGAAATAATTAGGTTGCCCGGAATGCTTAAAGTAAGTGAGGAATAACTTTGGATCACTGCAAACTGTTTCAAATGACCTAGTTCTGTTTTGTTTTTTTTCACGTTTTTAAGAAAAATTGGGTACAGCGCTTTTGGAAAGTGTCTGGGGATTTGGTTGAATTCACTTACTGTTCTGCTGGGGTGTCGTTTTTATGACTCTTGCTTTCACTTTAGGTTTTGGTCATGCAGTTGTTGCTATGATTCACAGACAATCTCCGGTCATCTGTGGTTGCGGTCTAACACTCCCGACCCCTCCAACCATTAGCTATGACAAATCCCCATCAGATCATCACTCCTCCTGACTTAATAGAGAGAAGCATGCCAGTGACATCAGAGGTTTTCTTGGGGCATTAGCTGACTCATGCTTAGTAGCTGTTGTACATAAAGTGCTACTGTGGGGTTATGGGTAATCGCGTGAATCATTGGTCATAACGGGGTCAAATACACACTAGGATGACCTTAATGCTCCTAAGTGTATTCAAGTTTCAACCCAATTGCATTTGTAGTGGAGAAACCAGATGCTGCGTATTGATAATGCAAGCATGTATTGATCTGAATGTGAAAGCCCAGCAGGGGAGTAAACCCCACATTAGGAACCGTGGGCGTATGACAGGACGGGATGACAACCGAAAGTGACGGTTTAATATTTAATGCCTTTGCCATTTTCAAATCTTTACCCACTTGACCTGATGTACTGGCCGGTCTTGACATTACAATTGCTTTTGCCCATTATTTGACAAAGCTTGTTGCTTTGGCTTATATCAGGGCTAAACCACGGTTATCGCGTAGTAAAAGAAAAATTCTACTCTGTCAACTGGACAAAAAGTTTAGCCAAAGAAAATAAATGGTTTGAGAAGGGAGATAAAGACGCAATTTTTGTTAGGAAAGACAATCCATCTTTGAACAGGAAAGGGGGCCTTAGACATCATCTGTGTCCTATTTATAACTCCATCCTCCGAGCTAAACCTAAACAAGGAAAACAACAGAGCTAGCCAGTATGCTAATAGGTGTGACAGCATCCATTAGGGACGCTAAACATGACTCAGGCACAGTTCACACTTAAGGTAGCTCAATAGACCTAGTTAACAGGCAAAAACTGTAAACAACAGGTGTGTAGTTTCAGTGGTTCACACTTAAGGTAGCTCAATAGACCTAGTTAACAGGCAAAAACTGTAAACAACAGGTGTGTTAGTTTCAGTGTGGTTAGCTCCTCCCTTCAGATAGACATAAGGCAGTGTCCTCCAATAATCTGACCAGAACTGAAGAAGCGGCTTGGATGAGCAGCGAAACGTCTTCACTCAAAAAATTTTGTCCAGTTGACAGAATTGAATTTCCTTTTGCTATGGATCATACTTGGACGACTGAGGGATTACACAGACACGGTTAATATGGTTCTATCCAATTTCTCCACATATTTGAGCAAAACGTGTCTTGCCCCAGTACAGATACACAGTTAAAGCAGCTCTTGGGGTCAAAATGAGACTGCTTTGTGCTGTCAGTATTTAATTTTATATATATATAGTTTTTTGTACTAAATAAAAGTGCACTGTTAGCATGCTAGTTGTTTTTTAGTGCGATAGCAATTTGCAAAACTCTGCTCTGGCCTCCGTGAGTTTTGAAAAGCGCTTATGAACTCAGCAAATAATTAGTATGCTATGAATGCATTAGGGAAGTGAGAAATAACTTTAGACTGCTGCAAATGTTTTTGTTTTGTTTTTAAGACAGTAAAAATCAGGTACAGGTACAGCGACTTTAAACCAATTTTAAATCAGGTTTAGGATCAAAACTTATTGAAAGCTGTTGATTTTTACTTTGAGATATTTTTTATACATTACACATATTTGGAGGCTCAACTGGGATCTTTTTTTTTTTTTTTTTACATATAAGTTAAAAAAAGTAATGTTTTTGTCATATTCTTTGAAACTGTGAATCCATAACTTATATTTTTTACCCGTTTTAACCTCTTTTCCTCTGCTTTGTTCCTAAATAAATATCTTGGCACCCTTTTCACCGCTGTTGGCAGCTCGCTATCCACTTGCATTATCTCCTGTTCTCCAAAGACACTGTCCGAGAGCAGACTGGCTTAGCTGGTCACATGCAGGTGCTTCACTTTTGAACTCTCTCCTGCCTGCCTCATTCTTCACAATTAAACTTTTATTGCCCCTTTTCACTTTTGATCACGACCAAACTCGCCATCGCACATTCTCTACTTCTTTCTTCCTCCTCGCCCTAATTGACTCTCCACACTTCCGTCGGCCTCCCGTCGCCATCTCTCCATCCATTTTCTGCTCCTCCAACCCCCACTCCTCCTCGCCTGCTCTGTTTCTCCTGCCCACCCGGCCTTCCCAATGCCCTCCCGCTGTGCCATAGAAAACACTATTGGAGGCAACAACCGACCTCGATGCAGGAGCGTGTGTCGTGGTTCCTCAGCCCCCTCGCCATTGTCACCGTGGTTCTAATACCGTAATTACCCCTATGACTGGTTAAAAAAGCAAGCAGGGCGTTCTAGTTGGGTAAGATTAGCTTGGAGAGAAGATAGTTGGTTCATTACCAAGTCGGCTCTTTTGAACGGCTCCTTGAAACTGAACATTTTTATCTCATTAAACGTCTTTGTAAGTCTCTGTGATGGTTAAATATGTATTTTTTGGGGTGTCTGAAGCATCTGTTGTCTCCACCTGCTCTCTCTGTGTGGAAAACCAGCCTTACAATATGGCAGGTCCGACCCGAAGCTAATTGGAAACCCTAGCTTTTTTTCAATATCTGACAATGTTGTATATTTTTTATGTTTTTATACTGGCTTATTTCAATATAAAAGAAAAAAAAAGAGAAGCGATGGGGAAAAAAAGTGCCTTTGTGTCTCTTCCCTGACAGTGTATTCTCATAAGGGAGCTGCAGGGGGGGCTCTGTCGCTTAAAGTTACCTAGTTCTGTTTTAAAGTGAATGGTTCAAATCTGATCTCATTTTTTCAAACAACCAAATCTTTTTTCTTTCTATTTTTATGCTTTTGTACACATAAACCAGCACAGAAGCAGCCACAACATGAAACATATGTGGCGTCATAATAATAGTCTCTTTTTTTATTGTATTTCATTTAAACTTTGCATCATTTCAAATTTGAACAACTGAATCAAATCTTAGCCTTGTGATCTCTCTGTGATTCGTTTGTAGATAAAATAAGTTCTTCTGTCGTACAAGTAAACCTAAAATGAGTCTTTTAAACAACTCTTTAAAATGAACAGATCCAAAAGATTCGGATCCCGTGGAAGACCCGAAAGTCCCATGACTAGTTGATATCCTCTCGGTGCGTGGGGGTATCCTTAGTTGGGACCACCTGGCCTCTGATGCAGGAGTGGTCGGTGGGGGGGCACTTAAGTTAATTTTCTATGTGTTACGGTTCAGTGGACACAAACACATGGGTCCATCGCCTGACAGATAAACAGATAAATGGGTCGATAGCAGGTTACTAAGACAACAAGCTACCTGATAGATAGTGTAAAAAGATATAGATCTGCCAGGGTAACAAAAACAGGATAATTTGTTTGTTTGGATATCATGAAATTCAATTATTGACAGTAGGGTTGTTAAAAATATCGAAAATCTGCTACTAATCAATACTAAAACTAGTATCAAAACTACATTTGAGCAAGTATTGATACTAAAAAAGCCATATTCACAGGACAAATTAACCTTTCCTGAATAGTTTTAGAATGATCTTGAGCTGTATGGACTATACTATAACTATATGGAACCTACCTGGATGATTGAGGGATTACACAGATATCAGACCACATCGCAATATAAAAAGTACTATTTAATGTTGAAAATCACCTTCTATTGTCTAAAGAAACAATGCTTTTAATTATCATTGTGGTATCGGTATCGAATATTGAGTTGATTCCTTAGTATCGAAATTGAGTTTGAAATGTTAGTATCGTGCCAACACTAATTGACAGGTGCAAAATCTCACAACTCGTTACTACTTAAGAGACCATAGGTTAGTTTTGATAGCTCGCGTGGATCAATTCCTACTTATACGGCATAGCATCTTCGTAAACTGGAAGCAAAACCGCCTGCTAGTTTCTTTGATTTCAGTGGTTCTAAATATTTATGACCCTAA
The DNA here is from genome assembly GCA_000787095.1 of Periophthalmodon schlosseri. NCBI lineage: Eukaryota > Metazoa > Chordata > Actinopteri > Gobiiformes > Gobiidae > Periophthalmodon > Periophthalmodon schlosseri. The sequence continues at coordinate 87,624 of KN483000.1, read as the reverse complement.
GGCCTTATCAAATCCCAAGAGTTATAGATGCCTGCCTTATAAGGGAAAGAATGTTGTATTGATTCTTTCCAGAAATGTCTTTTGTTAGCCCAATTTGTTAGCCCAAAGAATGTTGTATGCCGCGCTGCCATCCAAATATAGGTATAGTAATGGGTATATTTCGTTAGTGGTTTCTGTCTGCAACTGTATATGACACAAGTGATTCTTTGTTTCTCCTAGTTTCCTCACATGACCTCACTGTGACCAGACTCTAAAACATCATACTAAGTGGAATTTAAGAATTCTTTGTAAGCAGCTGTATAAATAAACATAACAGGGGTCAGCATATTAACTTCTGCTTTTACTGTTGGCTATGAGCAAGTGACCTAGTGGTACTGGTGCCTTTAAAGCCACAGTATGTAACTTGTTTTTATCATTACAATAGCCTTAAATAAATCCAAAAAGAAAGACTCTTATTTGGTTTCTTCTTGCTCGTTTTTGTGGAAATATTGTTCCTATAATGTTTCACAGTATGGCATAAAACGTAACTACGACGTGACGTGCCACCCCCAGAACGTTACACACTGTACCTTTAAAAGAACTAAAAGCCGCCACCAACGCATTATTCCACGTAGACACACTTCTGGGGTAAATGCTCTATTGACTTTACTGTCCTCTTTTGGCTGGAGGGTGATTTCAGTGGCAAAATATCCTCTTAAAGGTGCCCTATGTTACTTTTCTGGTGGAGGATCAGCCACCCGCTTGTCTCCATAGAGATGTTATTGCATGTTCCACTGTATGGCACTAACTAAACTTCAGATCAAACTCCATGGAGTCAGGCAGAACAGGTTACAGCTCAGATCTGTGGAGAGGTGAGCAATAAAAACACCCGTAATTGAATAAATGCAAGATATGTTTCATGCAATACTGTGGAACTTTCTAGGGGTTACAGCTCAGATCTGTGGAGAGGTAAATATAAACACCCGTAATTGAATAAATGCAAGATATGTTTCATGCAATACTGTGGAACTTTCTAGGCAAAGCCATCAAATAGGGTCAAAAAATAAACACAAATAAACACAAAATAAACAACCTATTAAAATTAAAATAAAAAAAAAATAAAAAAATGTAGAGTACTTAAGTTTGTGGTGTTGTTTTAATATTTATTATGCCTTAAAATTAGCATTAGCATTAGCACTGAGACACAAACATCCCTCTTTCTAAACACAGAAGTGTCCTCCGCTGAAGTATTCATTTTATTTGTGTAGTGTTTAACATGTTGTCAGTGACATCCACGCGGCCCTCTGTCCGCTGCCTGATCTTTAACTATTTATTCATTTTAGCGTGACTCTGCAAAAAACTCATGGGAGATAAAGTTGGACAAGAAGTAGTGACGCTAACAGTGAGGTTGCCGGGCGTTATTGTGCATGGAGCCTATTCCCATGGAGACGAGCATGTGGTAGACGTGGATCCCTTACCAGAAAATTTACACAAAAATCCTGGATCCAATTTCTCCAAAAATGTTTCAGAATATTCCACCATGACTTTGGTAACAAACTGAAAATAAACACATCGCTAATTAAAAGACTTTCATAATTTGTCGGAGTGCAGGGGGCAATTTATTCCGCTTGCTACGAAAGTAATGTAGCATGTAATTATCAGGAACACATATTCCTGCTCCATATGTTTGAACTACATAGACACAAGCTGTTTTAATAAGCATTTGCAGTCAAGGGGGCTTTCAGAAGATATCGCTTTGGGTCATGTGTGAACAGGAGAAAGAAAAACATGCAAATAAGACACATACATAACACAAGCTACTGCATTCTACCAGTGCTGGAATGTAACAAAGTAAAAGTAGTAAAGTACTGCACATTTAAGGTATCTATACTTTACTTAAGTTGATTTTGTAGTGGGTACTTTTTACTTTTTCTTCACTATGTACATTTGAAAGCAGGTATCTGTACTTTTTAGCCTGACTGACAAGTAAAAGTATTTTTTATTATTGTTTGAGATCTGCTGAAAAGGCTGAGGGCTTATTTTTAACAAGTTTGAACAAACAAAAATATAAAAAATAAAAACAACTAGAAAAAAATGATTGATTCAGTTGTTTCTGTTCAACAAAATTCTGCACAAATCTGTATCAAAACTACATCTGAAGCTTTATGAGATCTCAAAATCTGCGTGGAATACTTTTACTTTTTACTCTTTAAGTACATTTTCAAACAGGTACTTTCATACTTTTACTTAAGGTGATTTTTTCGTGTGATACTTTTAATTTTACTTGAGTCTTTTTTGCTCCGTTATCTGTACTTTTACTTAAGTAACAAAATACTTCTTCCACCACTTCATTCTACATTAGTGAAATATTTGTGATTGAAACCGTAGGACCAACCAAGGCAGAAAATGCTACTGCCTGCGTTCGGTTTGGTTATGAGGTACGGCTAACGTGGCGTATAAATATATAAATGCTTTACAAACCGAGGCTGGAGGCAGAGGTCCTCACAGCTCGGCAGGCGGGAGGAAGGGAGGGATGGAGTGCATGTGTATTTATTTGAGCAACAGAACACGAAGACTTTGAAGAACGGATTCTAATTAATTCTCCAGTATAAGGTTCATTTGAAAGCACCCCGCAGAGCCACAGATGACTACAGACAAAATTTACTTTCACTATGTAACTCTGCTGGTGGAGATAAGCTACCTGCTGGTGTCCACGAGAGGTTATTGCTTTGCCTAGGTCTGTCACGATAATTCCTACTACTACTACTTCAATAAATGATAGAAAGAACAATACTTTTTGGTAACATTTGAGATGTAGTTGTTCAAATAGTAAACATCTATGAACTAACTGACTTAACTAACTTTGGTGGTGTCATGTGTTTGTTTCCGTGAAGATTAGTTATGTATAATGCCGTACTGTGAAACATTCCAGGAGAGCGACAAGATCTCCATGGAGACAGTCGGCAGATGTTCCACCAGAAAAGTTCCATCATGCACATTTAAGAAAATAACAGGAAACACCTATATGTGCAATAAATATACCAGCTAATAGGTTTTAAAATGGGAGATCCAACCCAATATTTAAGCGGCTAAGTGAAGCAAGATAATGAACAGGGATAAATCATAATTATAGCTGCTGAAGTGAAAAGATGTGCAATTAAAATCGCTTGGAAAATAATGTACATAATTGATACTAAACATATACTTATCATCATATGGGGCTGTGTGGAAATGATACTAGATTGAAATTATTAGAACTTAATGGTGGAAGTAATGACATCAATTTTATGGCAGTTTAGAACAACACCACGCTGTATCATTGTGGCGTTTTCTAATCACCGGCAGCATGGCATTCTAACATACACATCGTCTATGAGCTGGTCTGCCTTTCACTTGCACCACGCACAAATGGTAAATGGTCAAATTTTTATATAGCGCCTTTTCCACCTTCAAGGCACTCAAAGCACTTTACATCAAGGAACCACTCAGCCATTCGCACGCACTTTCAGACACAAGTGCACACAGATACTGAGGGATGAGGTGGGTTAAGGGCCCAAGGATACAATGACAGTATTCATCTATGAGAGCTGGAATTGCACCGCCAACCTGAGGGTCAGTGGATCTCGCCGCTCAACCGATGGTGTTTATGTCGAGAGTGGGATTCGAAACTACCAACTCTAAGCCAGTGGAGGTGAATGGGCCTATCTTGAAACCAAAAAGAAGACCAAGGCATAACTCTAAAAATACAGGAGTTCACTTTTGGTCTGAAATGCCAGAGAAACCAGAAATTGAACTCTTTGTAAAGTCTTCAGATATCTCAACAGTTTGTACAAATACAAGCGAGACCCAAATGGAAGACAAGACAGAGGGGGCAGTTTCTCAAAATCCTCAAATTTGTGCTGAGGTGCCTCCAGTAACTCAGGAACAAACAAGAGAACCTGAGCCAGAGAAGGAACTCCAAACACCTAAGAAGAAAAGACACAACAGGAGAAAAAAGTTTAAGACTGCAAGCTCAACTAATCCAGCTACAGTCACATAACACAAAAACAGATATCAAAGGTGAGGAACCTCCAAAAAATTCTGAATCAAGACCTGAGCCGGAGGACACCAAACCACATGTGAGATTTTATTGTGATGTTCCTGATGAACCAGAGAAGACAGTCCTCACAAGACCAAAACAGTCTGAGAGTTCAAACCCAAGTGTCCCCTCCATTGCTCCAGCTCTTTTCAAACAAGGAAAGAAGAAGCGTGGAGCGACAAAAGCCAGAGACTGATTTTGGTTTGAAATGCCTGATGATGAGTCGGACGAGGAAATCTACTTTGGACAACTCATCTAAACTCCAGGACTTACAGAAACCTTACTGGGTTATACGAGCATATACAAAAATAAATAAAAAAAATACATGGATACTTAGAACAAAAGAGAAAGCTGAGTGATTTTAATTCTAGAAAAAAAACCCAAAAAACTATTTAAACTACAATTACATGTTGTTGTTTTTTTTTTGTTGTTTTTTTTTTTTTACTTTTTCAGATGGGAAACAGCATAGAAAAGGAATAAAGTATCTTTGTGGTTCTAATTGAATAACATTTAACCATGAACACACCATTTGGCCATAATTTGAACCATAGGGAAAATGTTACATCTATGTTAAATCTGTGACATATAGTGAATTAATAACATAAATCCAGCAGACAAGCTACTTTAGACATGTAAATGAAAGTGTCATAACCATCATGAATCAACAACATCCCGAACTCTGCTGCCCGTTTCCTCACCACCACTTCCTCCTGCGAAAATATGGAAAATATGTTCTTTGATGAATAGATTCCAAGCAAACATAAACAGCATCTGAGAGAAGACGGAAATATACTGATGGGTTTCAAGCTATAGCAGCCGGCCTCGATGGTCATAGCAGTTACGCAGTTCAAATAAAAATATAATATCTTTTGAATAGGGAAAGGTAATCGCAACGTTCTTCAAATCAGGGAGAAATAGTTTGTCTGAAACCCTTGAACACTGAGATCTAAACAACATGGTGCAGGATTCGTCTATACAAAAACAGGATATTTTGTTCTTTGTACTTTTCTAAATGAGTGCCGCCTTTTCGATTTGATAATCATGTCAACTCAAACAGAGATTTTGATTCATAATGAGTTACCTGGAACGTCCCCAGCTGTCTTGTTATGTATTCCCCAAGCAGCTGGATATAAGTGCTCAGTGCATTGTGCCTGTGATCAATATAAGCATTCATGGTCCTGTTAGGTGTTTTCAACAAACAAGTCAGAGTGATTGACTATAAACTGTTGGCTAACGCTACCAAGCTTGTGACTGTAATGTAATTTGAGAGGGACTTGTCAGTAGAAAATCAACTCACCCTTTGTAGCTCGAACTAAGTCAGTTCTTTATAGTCAGAATGTGCTGAAACATAGCTCAGATTGAAGTCTAACTTGAGTAACAGAGCTTCAAACAAAGCAGTGCCATGAGTTAGCTTCAGCCCCCAAGGAATGTTGATGACATCAGCTGCAAAGTATCAATACCTGAAAGCTGAAACCTATAGATATGTTGTTCAAATGGGCCATGTAAGAAATTTTGAAGCTTCCAATTGTTTCAAACCAAGCCCCCCTCTCAAAGCATGTCGCATAGGCCCCCCCAACGCTAGAACCGGCCCTGCAGCTTCTTAAATAATCTAACAAGGACATTGCATTCACCTTTCCTTGCGCGCACAAAATAATACCGACTCGCTTGCTTCACTCTGACTCTATTCTCTTACAAAACCTAGCCTCATTCTTTCCCTGTATATGGGTTACAGCCTTTGATGGGCCTGACTCATCAAGTTTATGTTACCCTGATCATCTCCCTTCCTCCCTGTGATCAGTGCTTTCAGTGGGGGCTGCCTTCCCACTGGCTTCTCCGGCATCAATACAACCTCTCATCTCTAATATCAACTAATCACCATCCTGCGCTCCACAGGCATTGGTTCAACTCCTAGCATACCCGCAGCGAACCAGCAACCCCTTACATAAGTCCCCCGTGTAGCCGTGTGCCGCAGAGCTAAAAGTGATTGAGCCAGGCGTTCTTCTCTGGACATTCTTACGTAAGCCATTTAGTCACATATACACTGGTGCTGTACTGTGATTTATGATATTGGCTCATTAGTTAATGGAGGCGGAGAACGAGACGCAAGGAGAAAGGGGGCAGGGAAGGAGAGCAGGCAAGGTTGTAGGAGAGGAAAAAGCTACAGAAATATACAGAGGTGGGTAGTACCAGTACTCAGTTGCAGTTACGTACGAGTATTTTTAAAGAAATTGTACTTCTTGGGGTAGTTTTCATACTTTTATTTCTGCTTGAGTAATATTTAGTTTGAAGTAACCTTAAGCCACATTGGTTATTCTATAGTATGAGTAAGTCTATAAGTGACAAAGGCGCCATGTTGACAATATTTTTTTTTGTCATTTTTGTGCTTTATCCTTTGGAAATACAAGATTTTGAGAACTGTGAATGTTTCATCCTTAGATCAACTTGAAATTATAAATGAGATGTTTTGTCCTGTTACTCTTACAATTACTCTTGAGTAGTAGTTCCTCCAAATACTTTTTAACTCCAACTTGAATCATTTCTTGGACCACTACTTTGTACTTTTACTTGAGTAGTAATACTCTGAAGTAATGTTCCACTTACTTGAGTAGAATCTCACCTCTGCAAATGCATGGTTATTTTAGATTGGTAAGTAAGCTGTGAAAAGACAGCAAAGCTTTTGGGTATCTGACATGGAGTTTTAAGCTCGACAAAGTAGTAGTTTTGCAGTCGCAGCAGAGCAGACACTGTTTTGACATAATCCACAGGTTTAAAGGCACTGTACTGTTATTGTAACAGGACCCAGTACTTAGCACAAGGAGGAACTAAAGCCTGTCTGGAGTCAGGTCTGGTCAACACACACTAAAAGGTATAATCACAAACTGCCTCTGGTCTTATTTAATGAGCTTAATGTGATGCCACATGGTGCTGAAGAAGTGAATGCAAAAATTGACATCCAGGCTCTAAGGTGGTAACCATGTACATTTTTTGATATATTCCCCATAGAACTCACTTTGTATTTTGAAGTTAAAGGCACACTATGTAACCTTTCTGGTGTAGGATCCACTACCTGCTTTTTTTCTATAGAGATGTTATTGCTTTGTCTGTAATGTTACACAGTATGGCATTAATCGTATCCATCTTTTCTTAATTCAATTACAGGTGTTTCAAGTTAACATTTCATTACCTTTAAAAACAATTTTAAATACAATTAAAAAATATATATATTAAAAAAGTTTTAGTTATGGCGCTATTGTAGTATTTGTTCACTGGTTAGTGTAAACTTACCATTCAACTTAGGGCAGTAAGTACATGGATAAAAGTGAGCAAACTTCAAGCTAACAAACTCCCATTGTGTCCTTTTGCAAGACAGGTCCCCCAATACATGATAATGAAACACGCCACTTTGCCCTCTTCAGAATAAGGTTATACTAAAAAGAACAGAGATGCCAATACGTGTTTCAAGTCAACCCGCTTACTCTGCAATATGTCAGTTTTTTCTTGTAACAACAGAATCATAAACCAGCCAGGAGCAATTTGTCACACAGCAAAACACGAACACCCACCTCCTTTTGTTATACATTCAAATACCAAAAAGGGCTCTGTACCTGACATGGAAGCTATTTGACATGTCAGCCTAAAATGAAGGGATGAAGGGAAGCGTAGACTTTCAGACACTACAAAGAAGAAACGGGATGTGTAATGAAAGAATAATGAGGGGCCCCGATCGGAGGGGGTGGAGGAGGGGAGAGGTTTAATTCCAAACTCAGGGAATGGGGAAGATCGCCGTAGGGAGTGAACATGTAAGTAAAGGGGGAATAGAGGTAGGAGCCAAAAGGGTTAAAACCGAATGAAAGATGAGGTACGTCGCCAATACTTTGATCTCTGTATTTCAGTGGAAGTGGTTCTCATGTTCTTTTACCTATCCATGCTAATGTGAAAATGAATTTGACCAAAGTTTAGTCCTGGTTTAGCGGCTGTGAAACGGTTTGGTTGGCAGAGTTATGGTTTAATTCCGGATGGGCAGCGGCTAGTTGGCGGAAACGTTTGCTTTTCAAACTACTGTTGTACCTTTAATACATGAATTTTTGTATGACTGGGATTAGTGGTGGTAAAAGAAGCCTGAGGCAGAATATAGTGTCGTAGACTAGACCATTTTACCCACCCTTTAATGCCACTGGATCCTGGGAAATGAGTATTCATTTGTTGGATTTGTGTACTGTACATACTTTGGGTAAATTGGCACACCTGGATAAAACTATGTAATAATATACAAATCTCCTAGTATTCATTTTACTGTACTATATTTATAAAAAAACAATTGCGAGAGAATTTATAGAATTATAGATAGGCTACTTTTTCCTTTTAAAATGCCTTGACAAGACTGGTGCAACTCATTACTGTCATATTCCCAAAAAATTAAGATTCAGTGCAAAAGACCATGGTCTGCGTACAGTGGTGTGTGAGTGTGTGTGTGAATGGGTGAGTGGTTCCTTGATGTAAAGTGCTTTGAGTGCCTAGAAGGTAGAAAAGCGCTATATAGGATGGAACTATTTACCTGTTTTTCTCATTTAGGGGAATTTTAGCTCCTTTGCACAATATAGTGTAAAAAAAATGCAATTTGAGTTGGTGCAATAGAACAAAATCTCTGGTCTTTCTATTGGAAAATCTTGTACCTGTAGATTAGATGTCTACAAACATGTTCTGAAATGCATGGGATTCTTATTAGCTCATATTTCAGTCTCTCAAATGTTATCCTGAAGTTTCCAATGCGCTCTCTGAACAGAATCTTACTATTTCAGCGTTTATTGCAAATCTAATCTCAATACGTGTCAGAAAAATGCATTTTTATTCTAAAATTGTGCCCTACTTTAAAGTATTTGTAGTGGAACACAAACACGAGTACCCGCACTTCAGCATTTCTCTCTGCCTACTGGATTATTCCATCGTGTTTTTGGCCTAGCTACAAAAGATTACATAGCTGTTCTCCAGCCGTTGATGCAGTGGCTCAAAATTCGGTATCTGATGAAGCTATCCACCCGTATTAGCTGTAACAGTAAACGAGGGAGGCTCTCACTGTCAACAACAGATCAATAAGAACAACTGTGCCGCTCAAGCATTCATCACAGGACTACGCAGAGAAGGATGACACAGTACCTCTCAAATGTAGTCAGCTTAAGCGGACGTCGATTTGGCCCTGCGTTTGGAGTGAGTGTTCGGAGTCTGACTGGACACTGGGAAGAATGCCACCTACTTGTCTGGAGAAGAATCTGTTCCGCCCACTGTCGAATCCAGGAAGAGGGCATGATTAATGTGGATGTCAGAGGAACAATAATGGCTCTGGTGTTACAGTAGGGATTCTTGTAGCATTTGTTAACCGGCATTCTTCTGGTGTTTTCTCCTAGTTCCAAATAACGTGATGAGTTTGGATTTTCTGATGAACCGATTGACGCATTTTGGAGTGAAGAATAGGGTGAATGAGGTTGGTAGTAAATTAGCCTGTTGCATCTGACCTATCATTTGCCAAGTGAGCAACCATAGTGCTTGCCTCTCTCTGTATTTTATATGCAGGCAGATCTCAGTCTGGTCACCACGTCCTCCTTCGCGTCTCGAGCCAGACCAAACACGATCGTGCAGTCAGATTATTAACCTATCATTTACAAAAAAAAACCCCGAAACGATTTTTTTTTTTCCTCATAAGCAGCCATTTTGGTTTTGATAAGAACAGACCATACATGTCCCTGATTGGCTTATGCACCCGTCAATCACATCTGAACTCACGGAAATTCACCAGTGACCAGACTAACATCTTCGTAAAGTATTGTAGAAGTGTGTATTCTCGATCCCAGGCAACCATCGCACGACACCACAGTATTTAACAAATTAATCTAAATTGTCAATATTTATGAGGATTTGAACAACTCATGTTCGACGTGGATTCCGTGTTTAAAAATCCACTGTAACGTTTCTACCGAAGTATCTGCCACCTCTTGGTCTTCATGTTTTTCCTGTAATGTTCCACAGTATGGCATTGAACTTTGTGAACTTCTGTTTCCAAGGAGACACGCAGATGACACCATCAAGTTACAGGTCAGATCAGGGGAGAGGCCACCCCGCTCGCAGTAAGAAGGTTTGTCAAGGTATTTCTGAGCAATAAAAACACTCGAAATAAAACGCAAGATACAGTTTATTTGACACTGGCTGTGGTTACATGCACACTCGAAATCTGCTCGTTATTGGATTTTTTGGAGCGAAAAGATTACTAAAATGAAAAGTAAACAGCACAATCATCTCATAAAGGTCTAGAAATCAGATATTAATCAGATTCTGGTGAGTTTATAACCGCAGCCACTGTGGAACATTCCAGGCAAAGCAATAACATCTCCATAGACGTAAGCAGGTGACGGAACCCTCTTACTAGAAAACTTGCAAATGATGTAAACAGAAATCCAGTTAAACATGTTAAAAGACTTGACTGGTGCTGCGTTTTTGTCTCACCTCAGTGAACAAAACAAAAAAATATTAACTAGCTGTTTGGGACTAGCTATGAATGGAATGTGTGTCTTTGAGGGGTTGTTCGTACCTGCAGGGCGTGTCTCAGGTTTCTCCTACCAGCACCACTGTAAGAACGTACATTTAGGGTCATATATTACATTCAAACATAACTTATCTACCTGAAAAACATCTGCTTTCCAATATGGAGCTTATATTGGCTTACCACAACTTATAGTAAACACTAGCCAGTCTAAGCAGCTTATCCCATAATGATAACTACACTATAAATACTCCAATAGCCAGTACGGGGTAGACTGTAAATATCCAACAGATTTTGTAGGGATTACATGTCTAGGAATGAGTGGTATGTCTCTCAGTGACAGACAGCTACAACCCACTCCCAAAGAATAGCCTCTGGTCAAAAAAATGAAGAAAAAAATAAATAAATCATCACAGAAACAGGAGTCGTTCATAAGTCAGGAAAAGAGCATTATAAAAGTCCAACAGGATATTTGTCCCCACAAGAAATGAAACAGATGTGGGTGGAGTTATGCCAGGATGGTTTCGACGTTATTATTCTGGCTGGCTGTGTCGAGAATTGGAATATGAAATTGAATGTTTATTTGCATATTTTAAATGATAGCGACCAAGTAAATTAAAAAAACTGCAGGGCTCATGGTCCAGTAATTTAGTTATTTATTTAAAGTGATTATGTTTGGTGCTTATTTGGTCACTGCCACACTTTATTATTTGTAGCCACAAGGTGTTTTGCCTAAAGACACAACTACAATATTGCATTATCGCTTATTACGATGAAATCAAAATCGCTCTTTGAATTTGCACATTTGTCAAACGGCTAATAATTTAGAATATCATCGGGACAGTTAGACTTCTGCAACCACAGTCAGATTTTTTTTATTACTATGCAGAGGTTTGTGGGTAATCCAACTACTAACCCTCTGATTAGAAGGTGAAAGTTCAAGATTATGTCGTATACATAGAGCTAAGTGTGGACTGGTAGCAGTGGTGCATGAAGTACTCAGTTTTGTTACTTAAGTAAAAGTACAGATACATAGGTAAAAAGTTACTCAAGCAAAAGTATCACATGAAACAATCTACTTATGTAAAAGTATTTAAGTACCCATTTAAAAATGTACTTTATAGAGTAAAAAGTAAAAGTATTTCACACAAGTCTTGTTGATTTGTTAAGGTATAACTGTAGTAATATTAATTTTAAAAAGTATGCATATTTCGGTCAGCGATAATCAAATTCAAATCTATTTCTTAATTTTTCTTATGAATTTTGTGTATTTATTTTTGTTTTAAAACTTTTCTCAGGATGTTACCAGGAACATGGTAAAAATAACTCCTCAAATCATAAGAAAAGTACTTTTTGCTTTTCAGTCCAATTCGAAAATGTAATAGAGTAGAAAGTACAGATACCTGCTCTCAAATGTAGTGAAGTAAAAGTAAAAAGTACCCACTGTAAAATGTACTTAAGTAAAGTACAGATGCCTAAAAATGTACTACTTTTACTTCGTTACATTCCACCACTGACTTGGACTATAGTTCTGGAGCTAACATGTAGAATTATGTCAGCGCTGACAATCGTTTTTCCTCTCAATTTTTTAATTACTTTTTTTACCCAATTGCTGTTGCCGGAAAATACTCCGTCTATATGTTAATATTTGGAACTTATTTTTATATTTAGTGTCATAGATTTGGGGAGCGTCTTACTAAACATAGCCCGAAGTCTGCCATAAAGTAGGGTAGTTCCAGAGTTTTACATAGCAACGTTTATTTCATCACTTTGTTCAAAGGGTTTAATCTGTTACTGCAACTTGACATTAATCCTTGCTTTTCGCTGCTGGCTTATCTTGACTTTTCGGTGCGTATTCCTCCCTGCTAATAAATATTTCAGTTATTTTGACTACGGGCGAGTATATTGGGGCTTACTACAGTATGATTCACGGAGGCTCATGATAAAATCACTTTTAACTTCCTTGGAGGAAATCCTGCGGGGGCCACGGGTGCGCACTGGAGCAGGTCTTTGAATGAGAGAGAGAGAGAGAGAGAGGGCGAGGGAGAGAGGGAGAAAAGAGGGGAGGGGCTGTACCGCGAAGGGAGGGGGGTCACCTTTGTGCAAATATATCAAACCAAGAGGAGGACTTGCCACTAGCGTCAGATTTCTAGTGTGTGTGTGCGTGAGTGTAGAGACGGAGCTTGGGGGAGAGGTCCGCGCAGGTTTGGGAGCTTTGAAAAGAAGAAAGACATAAACCTGTTACTACTGCTGCTGCTTCTGCTAATACCAGCCGACCGCATTTCACTTTCTCCCACCACGCTCACTTATTCTGCGGGTAAAAAAAAGTTGGAAACGAAGCCATGGACGCCGGGATAACATTCGGACGCGCGGTTCTCTCGTGCACCTTGCTGCTTTTGGCACTGCAAGGTAAGTCATCGCTTTTCATTCTTGCAAAGACGCTGCACATCGCCCTGGTAACTGTTCACTTAGGCTAAACGCTTTTGGACTGGGTTTGGGGTAGTTTTATGCGGCTCCGGGCTACAGTTTTTGCACTTTAAGAGATCCCGCTACTTACACAGACCTGTTCAAACTCGTCGCACAACCTCCAGCGACCAACTCCACGCACGCACGCACTTTACATTACGTTCCTTGCAGCCTTTTTTTTCCCCGACTAGATGCTGCTGTTCTGAGCAACCTGTTAATTTCCCATTCAAGACAATAATATCGAGAGAAGTTATTATTTATAGTTTGAAATCTCCACGTGTCAAGTGACAATAAGTTAAAACTGCGTGTTTCTTTTTTGAATGGACGTTTTTGTCCCCAATTGTCGCTTTTCTCGGGATGACTTAAATCTGCCCTTAATCTGAACCCCAGTACTGTATATCGTACATATGCGTGTGTTTCAAAGGAACTGGGCTTCGTCTACATGCAACATAGTCTACTACCAAGTTGCTCATTATACAGAACTGTACTAACCATCTTTGAAGTCTACCCCTAACCAACAAAGCCAGAAGTGGTTGTTAATTTTTTTTTTCTCCTTTTTTTTCCCCATGTTGTTATATTTTTGTTTCATTTTTTAAGATAAACTGTCCACATTCCCACTATAATCTAACATAACTTAATTAACATTCAGTAATTTTGCATGCAATCTCTGTTTTTTTTGTTTTTTTTTTAATAACATAAGACCAGCCTTTATTTGAAATCACAGATAAGTCACAGATTCATGCCTTGTGTACACTGAATTCTATTATTTGTTTGGAATATTTGGTTAAGTCTACCGCAGCTCCTTGTTAAGTGAGCCTGTGTGGTGGCTGGGGTAGCAGGAGCCTCAGGGCGGGGTTGGGTGCCGGGCAACACCCTCATATTGCCTCTGCTTTTTCAGTCCCCATCCACTGGCTATAGTATACGCCCCTACTCTTTGTACCATTGACTCCAGGGCAGTTGTTGTGATGTCTGCCCTTATGAAGCTGTCCAACAGGTGCCAAAATACTGATGTGTAATTGATATAGATGAGTTGGAACTTGGACGCCACACGTTGCTTTGTACAGACAGCTGTGGGGTAAAGCAGCCTCAACTAGAGTGTTGGAAAGTATAGGAGTTGGTATGGGCATTCTCAAAACAATATCCTATAATAACTACACCTTAATTAGCCTTAATAAAGCATGAACAGAGACTTAATTCATAATGAACACATAGTTTATTAAGAGTTATTCATGCTTGGTAACTACTTAATTAAGGGGTTAAGTTTAGGAGTTAGAGTTTAGGTATTAATTAAGTAGGTACTAGTCAATAAGCCTGAAGCATTCTTAATTAATGATTTGTTCATTATGAATTAAGTCTTTCTTCATGCTTTATTAAGACTAATTAGGTGCAGTTATTAAAAGTTACTGAATATTCTTGGGCATGTGTTTAGTGGTGAGTTAAGAGTTAAATAATTGGTGTGGTGCATTTCACTTCTGCATTTTGTTTAGCTATAGAGATGAGTTACACTTGTGGGAATTGCAGCCTGCAGCAGAAGTTAAGGTTGCGAGAAGGGGCTAGTGCCTTGGCAGAGATGTATTCCTCTAGTTCTGGTATACAAAACAAATGTTATGTTTTGGTTGCAATTTCAATAGAGTTTTCATTCATGGTCTCTTAAAAAAAACATGTTTAAAATGTTTGCACAGCACTGTATGTCAAAAATTGGAGCTTAAACAGTCATATGATAAAACTGTAGACCACCATATCATCTGCGAATTACTTTCATCTAAAATCTTACGGAAGGAATTTACTTTTCTCCTGGGACAATGAACAGTAAAGTCACTCTATTCCCTGGAGTTCTGGAGTCAGAATCTTTTCGCTCTTAAGCATAGTTGTGCCTAATAATAGCCATCTCAGCGGGATTTCTTTGACGCAGGAACACATACGGATATAACTGACCGCATGCTTGTAACTTGCAGCTCTGTCAACATGGCCCTAAAGACTACATGTGTTAATGTGCCTCGTCCTTCTCAATTCACTGCATATTACTCAAGCGTTATGACATGTAGCGCCTAGCAACCCACCCCAGCAGCCGGAGGGGCTTGGCATGCTTGTGCCTGGCACCCGGTGACCTGTTGACCCACTCACCTAGACATGGAGGTTAATGTTTCTGGTCAAACAGTCCTGGGATGCCACTGACTACTTTGTCTAATCAGGAGAGGAAGCAAACTATGAGCTTGGTTTATGGCTGCTTGTAAAAGGAGGACTAGGTGGAGACAGGTGGTAAATCAAAAATTGTCAATTAAAGTACTGGCATGGAAGTAGTTTTTGATTAGATCAGTACTTTATGACGACGCATTGACAAAACATGTATCTGCTTTACCTGGAATGTTCCACAGTATGGCATTAAACTTGTCTTTATCCATGGAGCAAGGTCTGTGGAGAGGCAACCCTACTCACAGTAAGAATACATGTAGGCCTGTCATGATAAGTACTATATCAACTTATCGTTCGATATATGTTACATGGAACAGTCATTTTTGGGGGTCAATATTTATCGTGGGTACTTTTTCTTAGTACCAGTTGGGAACTTTTTGTTATTTTTCCTGTTGTACGATTAGATGTGAGCTGTGGAGGGTTGAATAAATACCTTCTCTGACTCATAGATGCAAACTAACTATCAAAGTGTTGTGTTTTTTAACCATATCGTACATTTAGAATCAGGCCTAAATGCATGTTGACCAATAAGCCATCTGTAATTGAACAAATGTAAGATAGCAAAGTTTAATGCTATAGTGTGTATCATTTCAAAGTGATAACATCGCCATGGAGACAAAATGGAAGCAGGCCCTCCACCTGAAAAAGCTGTTTAATACACCTTTAAATACATCTAATACTGATTTTTTTTTCTCTTGGCTACTACAGTTCTTCCATTCTCAACAAACATGCAAGTATAGGTCAGTTTCATATAACAGAATGTCTATATCTTGACCCTACGACCAACCAGTCATTGCCCAAGGCGTAACCCACCTCAGGCCCATAGTGGATAAACGTCAGCCCCCAAAGCGAAGGCGTTAGAAAGTGAATGCAAGTTTATTGTACTTTAGGAATGCTCTCTATTTACATTACAGACAAGACATCGTAATGCCATAAAGCAATCTTGTTGTATTCATGTTGGTCTGAGGGTGAAGTAAAGCTGCTGTTGCACTTGAGTCCATCTAGTGGTAAGAAGTGATGCAGCAGTCTGACTTTTTGTTTGGCTTTGGAAGTTTTATTTTTTATTCAGCACATTTTAATAAAACCAGATGCCATACGTAGGCTTGGGTTTTACAAACTGGCTTATGTAGTTGAATTTGAACATTCCAACCACATTCTTAACGCTTTTAGTAAATTGTCTTGTAATCGAGGTTACGCTGACTGCCGTTGGCTGCTTTGCCCAATCAACCATGAAATCTAACCGTAACATCATTTTATCAGTAAAGACTTGCCAGAAATCAAAGTATTCTAAGTGAACTAGGTAGAATTGCATTGACAAGCATTAGCTGAGTTCAAGGTGCCATCTACTAACACACACTGTCAGCCTCATTGTCTACCTTCACTTTAATTCCCATGGCTATTTCCTTATTTTTAATTTCTGTTCTTGTTGCTCCGGCATCAAAAGTTGCCCCCTGCGGTTTTGTGCAATTATTATGGTATTAGGCAGAGAAAAACCCTGGTAAGATAAAAGTCCATGGAGCTTTGAAAGTAATGCTAGGCTAACGTTCTCTTGCTTGTCGTCACTTGAGGTAACAGAAGTAAGTTAATGTATAGGCTTACATGTTAGAACAAGTTGAAGTTACTACTATATTTGAATATTACAACACAGCGGAAACCTACGGGACAGAGTCGGATCGGAGATGGCGCTGCCTCCTTGTCATTTAGGCCTTTAGGTTAGCAGGTTTCGCCCCCTTTGGCTATAATTACCGGTGGTGGCAATTCATTCGTTTGTTTGCTAACACACTAACTTGGAATGAGTGGCATTTTCGTGGACACGTTTTAGCCTGCGCCTAAATGTCTGTTTGTCATCACTTGAAATTCCGTGGAAAAAAGGACCTTTCTTTTCCAGGTTTTTTTTACAATCCGCCCTTCACCGCAAGTCACAGTTAGTAATCCCCATATAAACAAGCAGCGACAAAGAGGCTGCCATCGTGCTATTAGAGGTGGCAAGTCAGGAGTGTTTTCACAGCCAACGAGCATTCCTGTGGTGTGAGTTGGTTTCGCTCAGCTGGGTTTCCGGGATGCACCAGTTAAATATTAGCCTAATCGCGACTTTGTTTAGTGTCATGGATTAGCGGTGGTGAAAAGTGTTCATACCTTTGTAATGATAATTTTGATCAAGAAATATTCATATGAAACAAAGTGAAACATTCATAAAAGCGTTGGAAAGATTTTGTGACTGCAGTTTTGACTTTTGACTTTTGAGGTTGGGGGTCAAATTCCACAAAATACTATCCTTAAATTCAGCTAGGCCTATATATTGTTAGCTTTTTTTTTTTCTGAGAATGTCAATAACATAACTTTGGCTGTAAAAATCGTTCTTATAGCCGAAAGATGAAGCCAATGATACGTATAGATATAGATGAGACAAAAACTATGACCAAATATGACTTAGGAACTTTTGTTATGACGATGGGAGGTGTAGGGCCGCAAGGGTAGTGTCACGAAGGGCTCCTGGATGTACCCATACAGTTACAGTGAGCCTAGCTTAGTTTTCCATGTAACAAAACCACACAGTGAATGTTGATAGTTTTGCTCTGTGATCGTAGACTGTTAATAAGCACATTGATGCATTAAGCTTGAAGTTAGGTTCCGATGATGATATGGTTCACAGTGGAGATGACTTAACAATCCTTTTATCTTCTCCTCCTAAGATCACCGCTTCAGCTTTACAACAGCTTAGCTCTGGCTGCACCTTGCCTTCCACACTGCATACATAAACAAAATGTGTTACTGTGGATTACCTTGTCTAACCCCACCTGTCAATCTTTACCCGTATACCTCTCTGTTTTCTTAGTAGTATTCACAATTACAGGTATACTACTTGATAGGCTATTGTTATGTCCTCTCAAGCTACACAGCACTATAGGAAAGCTATAAAAAGAATGCTTGTTGTTTACATTTTCACATCCTTAAGTTAGCACAAAGAAGATTTATAACCACAATTGGGGTTTTTGAATGTGAATAGTTGTCCCCCTCACTTGATGCAGAGCTTAAATGCTAATAGCGCAAGTAAGCCATTCTCTTTTAAGCTAGCGGAGAAAAGAAGCTAACATGTAATTTAGCTTGTTTTGTAATGCTAAATGCTAGTAGAATCACGCCAATAAATGGTTTAAAATAGTGATTTCCTACTGGTTAAAATGCATGACCTGCAAAGAAAAAAAAAAGCAATTTACAGGGACAGGGACACAACACATGTTTAAGACTTGAACGTGATTTTGAATATTAATAGTACAAACATTATCACCGCAATAAAAGTTAAGTAAACAATTAGTCTGAAAGCATATTTTATTTTATGGCTTCAAAGTGGCTAACTGTGATACTGAAATATATAATTAAATTAATAAGTAACTAGAGAAAAAAAAAAACAAAACAGCATTGGCGGTCTTTTGTTGCCAGATAAAAGTATTTGTCCTTTGAAAATGCAGAGTGTAAATTAGTAACACTGACTGTACATAACTAGTATGGAGTCTAAGGGATGTTTTTGCACCCTACCCTTTACTGTCTTGTCATTACTGGGTGTAGTAAGGAGGGAAGGAAGGAAGTTGAGCAAAAAGAACAGAGCAAGCAGATCAAGGGCTGGGATAAGACATGATTACAGCTAACTATTGTGTTGCCTTGATGCCTCCTCGTCTCCAGAGGGAACCATACAACCAAGGGGTAATTTCATATTCGGCCTTGAAATTAGCTTCTACCTCGTCTCTTCTGTACGTACGATATGTCCTTGTGTATATTAGTGAGGTATACGGCGGTCGGAGGGATGGGGGTCGGAAAAATTGAAAAATTCACAAAGCACTTTTGCTAAGCGAGGTTAAGTGCGGCCAATCCATTTTACTGAATTAAAGAGCTGCAGCGAGACACGGCCAGGGAGCGGTCACTTCATTTCATTCTATTTTATTTGTAAAGATTTTTCCTCATGTGATCTATTGAAGTTGCACATACAGTTTGGAGACAGGATTATATAATTCTGAAACCTATGCTAATTGACTGGTCTATAAAATAAAAATCAAAAATGTTTTCTGAAACTGGTTTTGACATTGCGGGACAGTTACCACATTGATTTTATGATTAATAATTTGCAATATTTTAGGGTCAATCCCAATTGCTCTAATGAAATGTATTGCAAGTTTGTGCAATTTTAAAGATTGCAAGAACACATTGAAAAAAAAAATAGATACTCATTTGAACAAGTATCGATGCTGAAAAGATTACATATAACTAGGAAAAAAATGTATCCTTGTCTTAATAGTTTTAGAATTGTTTTGATCTCAGAACTAGCAAGATCCTGCACATGATTTTTTTCCATGTATTTGGTCAAAATAAGTCCACTGTGTGCTGTTTGTATCTAATTAGAAAGCATTTTATTTCCGATAATCAGGGTTCAAATTGAGTGTGAAATTTTTGGATTGTGACAACACTATAGCCAGTATAGCTTATTGCGTCAGTGTGCCCAATCCTCCCTCCTTCTGTCTTCCCCAGTTGGCTTGATCAGTCAGAACGCACACAAAACAAAAGAAAAGAGCCCGTAGATAGGAGGGGCTAGATCAGGATCCAGCCAATTAGAAGTGGGGAATCTCTGAGAAATCCCTACATCTGTGGCCAAAGAGATTATATTCCTGACAGTGGAGAAGAAATCCTAACCCCGCACCCACTCGAACCCTAAGCCCTCCCATCTGACAGGCAGACTGCTGGGGTGTCCTGGGGGAGCGTACAAGCTGTTGCCGCTGCGAGGTGAACAGTTGCCCCAGCAGCAGTTGTTGGATGCGAGTCTTCCAAAAATCTCAACACATAAGGGTTTGTGTTACTACAACCGCATGTTACTCCACTGGACTGGTGTGCTGTGGGGGAGAGGGGAGGGGAGGAGTTTCGGTGTAGTTCCAGTTCACTGAGAAAGTTTAGTAGTGTTTCAAGGTAAATCTTGATTGTTTTGCATCAACTTGATTTTGAAGTTTATTTTTTTTATCTGATGGACAATAATATAATGATCTTTTTAAATTTTCAAAACCTAAAAGTGAAGTACTTGCTTGTAGTGGTTGTTTCTGTCCCATTAACTTTAATTTAGCGTTCAGAAAGTTTGATTTCAAGGTGGTTGCTATATTAGAGGAATGATGATCTATTTAACAATGTGAATGAAAGAAAATGTATGATTTTAGCAGTTATTTGGTGTCGGTTAATAATTAATAATTGTGATAAATGACAAAAATTAAAATGTGGCATGTATTGGCAAGAGAAACCTACAGCTCTTGTAAATGGAGCTCAAGTGACCACCCGCTCTGCTCATTTTTCCCACAGACATTTTAAAAATGTCAAGCATTAAGAGCAAACATTAACCAGCCACGTGGTAATTAAAATCCATGACACGGTTGTTTTAAGTCCGAAAAGCACATTTAAAACGAAAGATTCTGTGAAATGCTTTAATAACTTGCTGGTCTGTAAAGTTTCAGAAACAGATTTTAAGTGACATTATAGGCCTTGTGGTCATTAGTTGCCACATAGGTGATTAGCCCTGAGCAAGCTAGCAAACTTAAAAATGGGAAAAATTAATGAGAACTGTATTTCCAGAACCGGGGGGTGGGCGATCACTGTTGAGCTCCATTATACGCCAAGTTATAATTGCTTACATAGGCTACCATGTGTCATGTAAAAATAAAAAAAGTGAATTTACTGTAAAGAAAAAGGCATATGATTGCTATACAACCCTAATAAGTGATCTTTCTTTACCGATCACAAATTTATTTCCATTGCATCGCCTCTATGTTTTCCCATATAATTCAAACGCTTCCAACCTACCATATTGGCCTTGTTGTTTAGCCAAGCACTGGTCATAAAACCGTTTAAATGCTCCTCTGACAATAAAAAGCCGGTGCACTCCAATTGGGTCACCTCCAAACAATGCACTTGAACCCTGTCTACCTCAGATGTGCGACAGCATTCCCGGGACATTCCTCCTCTCTTATCAGTCTCCCATCACGATAGCAGGAGGAGACAGGGTGACTTGGAGTTCACTAGGCTACAGTATCTGTTTACATCCAGGCTGGTGAGCATATTTACCCAACCCCAACTACCCCTAAAGTATATACCCACAGCGATTAGTCATTTGGCTTTCAAAATCCACTCTCCGTGTCTGTACTCCCATTCCATCTGTCAGAAGACATTCCGGCATGCGCCCTCCTGACTTTAATCTAGTTAATGGTTAAGCAGCAGTGGTTAACCTCTCTGGGGATTCTGGTCACTGTTTGACAATGAGATCTTATTGCTTAAACTGGGCCGCTGGGAGTTAGAATTAATCTTGCACTGAAGAGTAATAAGTCTTTTGGTTAGGTTAGTGTTTTTCTCACTTATAGTTAAAAACGGCATCGGAAAACATGCAAAAAATTAACCACATAAACACATACATTGCACACCACTGAAGTACCAAGAAATAAATTGACACTGACACAAAAATTATAAGGCGCTAGATGAAAGTTCAAAATGCATAGCAGCAACAGAAAAGATTACAAGTGGACCAAGTAAGGACATTCATACAGCGTTTACAATTGACTGCATGATAAGACTCATTCCATCCATTCCATAAAGAGTCAGTAGTTTTAGGAAATTCCAAACTATACATATTTACCCCCAAGTCAGAGCTTGATCATTATGGTTTTGCTATAGAGGCTTTTTAACATTGCAAGATATGTGCAAGTTTCTCTCTACTAAGAGCTGAAATGTTGTGCTTATTGGTTGCATTCAGTTCTTGTGGTCATCAAACTATATTGCATGGTGGTGGTGGTAGTAGTAGTAGTAGTAGTAGTACTAGTAGCAGTAGTAGTAGTAGTAGTATCAACTGTTACCATTGTCATAACAAACCATTCCATTAAGAAGTTACATTTTAGCTAGATTTACTACTATAAACGATTGTTGTCACGATACTAAAATGGAGTTCACTCGATACCAATTACGATACCATTATGACGAGAAAAAAAATACTCCTTTTTTAGTAATAGAATGTAATTTTCATACACACAGTAATAGTAGTTTCTTAATGTTACCATGAGATCTTATACTTATTCTGATAAGGCTCAAAATCGTACTAAAACCCATCGTACTCAAATGAGTATCTAATTTCGATATTAGTTTTAGTATCAATTAGTATCTGATTTCCATACTTTTGACAGCCCTACTATAAACTAAATATAATTTACCATTGCAAGATAGGTTCATGGTGTTTGCATGGAAGTCTGTGATCCAAGTTGCTCTCGTTTACAATACAATCAATAATTGCATTGTTCAAAGTCATGTAATGTTCAAAGTTTGTGATCTCATAACAGAAGCTCAGTGTATGATGTATATCAGTCTGGTACCTTGGGTGTATGACTTCACGTCTGTGGGAAAAGGGGGCTCCCCGTGTCACCTGAGCAGGCGGGAAGGGGCTGCATCACAGGGAAAACTGCAGTGTCATGTTTCAGGATTTTCTGCGCCAGGTAACCGCCCGGAGCAGCTCTTTGGCCTTTGTTTTATCATGGTTTCACTTACAAGAGCTCCTGTGAAACAACAACCACAGCACTACAGTTCTATGCTTGAGCGAACTTGACTTTCAAAGTGCTCACTGATTCAGTTCATATTGGCTGTAAGTCATGTCCTGTATAAATGTTTGCTTACCGGTGGTGTGGTAGTTTAACGTGTGGTTGTTACTATGGTTACTATGTTACTGTGGTGTTGTTGAAAGTTAAAGATATGGAGATAGATACGTTTTATGCCATACTGTGGAATATTATACCCAAAGGAACAACATTTCCATGGAAAAAAGCAGGAGGAGGCGGTGAAAAATTATTATTTTATGTTTAGATCTGCTTTTTGCCTTCTTGTTTTCACCCGACTCAGCGTTTTCTCTTGTCCAATCATCTTGTTACCGTACCGTACCTGCCTCAGCCTCCTCTGGAAGCTAGTACCCTCCAGAGTCCACTTCGCACCCCTCAGACAGGCCGATACGTTCACTTTAGACAGTGGAGACACTTGTGCCTCATACCAATCCTCTCCAAAGTGAAGCAATGGAAACAAGGCTCTGGTCTTTCTTGTAACATTTTAAGGAATATATAGATTGCCAATCCAAACAGCCTTCTGGAATGCATTCTGTGTTGATGAATTATGACACATTGATGATACATTTGCAATCTGCATCTGTCAGTATAGGATGTGCTGGGCCAAATGTTACCGTTATGAAAATATTAGAAATGATTGCTTGTGCAGATAGATGTTTGAGATGGGAGTTACTGAACCCTGGTGATTCCCGGATAAAATGGTGGATATTCTTCACGCTAACATACGCAATTACCCCGTGCAAGTATATTTATGAAGTTGCATCAGTTTAGCCCTGTAAAAGTAGAAAGCTCTTAAGCCTAGCTCATTTCTCAAACCTGTTTTGCTCTCCAGTCCAAGTCACTTCCTTAATATCGCGCTCATATTCCAGTAATACTAAAACTCTCCAATTTCATAGTTTTGCTTTGAGTCGGACTAACTGGAACAACGTCCCAGTCAATATGAATATTTAATCCCAAATCAATATGGTTCAATTAGGTTATGACTGCATATGGGTAGATGATAAATTTCCATCAGGCTACATGTCTCTTCATTTGGCTAAACGGCGGCCATGATGGATAGTTATTGTGGCGTAATGTTTGAATTACAAAGTGGGATAACTGATTTAGCCTCTTGTTATTTGGAGCTAAAGTGATTATAGGGTCCAGTGTTGCGCCTGAAGAGCATCCTGTACTCTGGTCTTCTCATTCTTAGTTGGTCATGTTCATTGCAGAGAATTCAGTTGTTTGCTAACATTAAGTCCATACCATTTTTTTGAGTGTGGAGTGTCGAATTTTCACAATTTATAGGTAATTTTGGAGTTATAATCGTAATTGTGTTCTTATTGTTAAATCAAATATATGCATCCCTGTTGTGTCATAGATGTACCAGGTGCCCTTCCAAACCTGACACTTTAAAAAAAAATGTATTTCATGTAACTGTTTCATATTTTAAAAAAGAACATATCATGCAGGTTTGATTTTTTTCCCATCAACAATATTGTTTAATTTCTAGCAATGGTGCATCTTTTGGCAATGCAAATCACTATAGTTATATCACCAGATTAAATGTTAAATTTGTTCTGTAAAAATGTAGGAGAAAGAAAAAAAAAACATGCATTTGCAACAGGCCCATTGTACTGTACGACCCCACACTCTTCAGTATTAGCCTTATTTAGTAAATGATAAAAGATGGGCCCTCCTCTCAAAGTCATTTAGCTGCTCCATTTGGGGTCTAAAAGGGTGGGCTAGGTAATGATCAGAGGACAGAGGACACATGTTCAATAATAAGACCTGACAGAGGAGGAGGGACCAGGGAGGATGGGCGGATTAAAGGAGACATACTGGTGATTTTCATTATCTGTGCCGTTGAATTATGACTGGAAATCAATATTGCATTATGGGAAAATTTTATCCCAATTTCATTCTAACATGGCGAGTTAACAAAAATAATCAAAATGAACCCATGTGTCAAACCCCCCACTAGAGTTTTTCAATATGTGGGACTTATTGAAATGAGAGTCAATGAATCTAAAATAGTATATGTTATTTTTTTGGCAGCCATGCTTGTTCACATTTTTGTTTAAGGTAATAACTTTTAACCTCCACAGTATGAAGTCTAACTTATCTATCTCCATGGAGACAAATAGGTGCGATCGGGCCAAGTTACAGATTAGATCTGTGGAGAAGCAAGCCCACTCACTGTAAGAACGCATGTTTTTCAAGGTATTTTTAGCACTGTAATGTAATATAATGCGTAATCCGAGTTAGATACATTTCATGGCATACTGTGGAATATTTCAGGCAAACCAATGCCGTCTCCATGGACCCAAGCAGACCTTCCACAAGAGAAGTTACACAGTGCACGTTTAACTCCACCCAAAAGTGGATGCTACATGGCTGCTTCAATTATATAGTTGCATCTCTGCCATCCTCCGTGTTTGCTGGGGAGTTAAGTGGCGTACTCTCAGTCTAAGTGTGGCTCTTACAGATTGGCCCTAAGTGTTAAGAGCTACTGTCAGAAACACGTGTAGCATCCTCCGTGTATCACATTCACATGGTACATTCAATAGTATAAGTCTTATCACCGCGTTCATACTGTGGGGGTGTTTTTCAGTCGGATCTCTCCCTGCTCTTTACCTGAACAAGGCCACATTGTTAAGAACATTCCTGGAGGCTGTTGGAATGCAGGTATTAATACTGGCCTGATTACACACTCGGGTTGGGGTCGGAGGAGAGGAGAGAGGGAGGAAAGGAGGTGTGGAGTGAATGGAATGGTGGAAATATGGTAGGACAAAAACATATGCCTGTCCATCTGGTATAATCATAATTTAACTTCATGGAAAATGTCTGTGTTGCTACAGATCTTCAAGAAACTATGAATACAAATTACCAAAAGTATAGAAATGTCAGTTTTAGAGTCATACTGAATATCTGAAGGCAGCAACATGACTTACAAAAGAACAATAAAACTTACAACTGAACAATAAAAAAATATGGATGTAATTGTGATTTTTTTCCCCCCTGATAAACAGCAGTTAGATTTGCAATTTATGTTTATTGCATGTTTTTGACAAATCAAAGAATAGTGTATTTAAAGTGATAATATGTAACTTTCTGGAGGGGGAAAGTGAACTCCATGATTCTATATATAACAGAAAGTTAAAACCATGCTTCGGAATGTTCTTGATGGAGATAGATATGTTTTATGCCGTACAAATATGAGTCAGGTTTGTGGAAATGCAAGCCCACACACAGTAAGGATGCATGTTTTTCTGTGTTTTTAGTACAATAAAAACATGGGTATATTTTATCCAATAAGTCGCATACTATGGCTTCAAGTGAAGATTGAACTTTGAACTTTGAAACTAATACAAATTTGTTTGCAGAGATCTAAACTACAAGCCAATCAAGTTTATAAGGCAGGATAGTTTGTTGGCTGCAGTGGAAAATGTCTTACCGCCTTTGCAATTTGATAATTTGCAATTGTTTGAACTGCTATTGATTTGAGTACAATAGATTTTGCAGCTGTAGTCACCAGGGAACATCGACAACAACCCTTACTCAACCAGTCAAATCATATTTCACATTTAAAATCTACTTATGTTGTTGCTACTTAGAGCAATTGAAAATAAGTGTTACCCTGACTAAGTAATTGAGCATTATGAAATAGTTGGAGTAACCTCTCTGTGTGGGGCATGACTAGCCTGTGTGTGGGCATCTGTCTGAGCAGTCAGGCCTGTAGAACATGTGAACATTGCTGCAGCCTCGGCATGAACTGGACTTAAGCATGATTATAAATAGGCCTCCATGAGTGTGTCCAGACTACAATGGCAGTACCAGTCTGAGATAGGCCCTCACGCAGACAGGTTAAGAACACTTTGTGATAAGGCGCTTACATGGCAGCAATTCTCAGGCATTTTGTTTTTGTTCAGATTCGAATGTTCCGTGAAATGATCATAGGCAACTGTTGAATTGATTTGGGCAATTTGGATTTCTCTACTTGCATGTCGACTTGGGCAATACATGGTCTCCAATTTATCTGAATCTCTATATGTTAAGCAGTATTTCACAGAACTGATCTCTTGATGTCACCAACTAAAACACTAGAACGATAGCCTACGTCACCTGCATCTTACATTTATCTAATTAGATTATTTTATTGCATTCTTACTGTGAGCGGGGTCGCCTCTTCACAGATCTGACACATAATCTGGCTTGATAGCATCACCTACTTTGAGATAAGCAGGTGATGGTACTAGAAAAGTTGCATAGCGCATCTTAATAAACATAACAAATACCTTTTATCATGCTTGCAAATATAGTTTACCTTTCCTCCAATAGCCCAAAATATAGTATCTTTTGCTAGTATTGCCCACCCCAATGAATTCAGTATTGAAATTGCAATCCAATAATTAAAACACGTGCAATTTTTATAGTAATAGTTATTTCCTCTTCTGCAGTACAATATTTTACCTCATCTCCCCCCAGTTTGCTTTATGTCATACGGCGGCACCATGTTTGCGCCTCCTGAATGCCAGCTGGTGACACTTGATCCAGGCCGTCAGCGTAAGAGCCCTCTCCCTTTTGGCGAGGAAGTCGGGACAGAGCTCGCCAAAAACCTGAGCACACCACCTCCATCTTCTCCATGGCCCTCGTCCTCCCACACATATGTCCCATCTGTTTGTTAAGGCGGTTATTGGCACCGGTTTGGGGGGACAGTTGGAGCAGTTCGCCAAAGCAAAGCCAGCCCCCACCATCGGTATGACAGAGGAGGGAGTTAGAGGAGGGACAAAGCTATGATGACCTCCGGCTTTCTTCATCTCAATCATCTCAATCACTTCTTCATTTATGGAATAGTCTGTATTTTTAGAAGCCATTGAATGTAGACAACAGTAATGGATATAAACTAGCCAATAAGAACAACTCTCCAACCTTGGAATAGTTGTGCTCATTGTATTCTGACAACACAACTATGGGTTTTAGGCAGCAGTGCTATGTTAGGTCAGTGTTTCCCAACCAGGGGTATGGGAACCGCTGGTACGCAAGCACTTACCAGGGGATACTTGGAATGATTTCTGATTTTAAAAGAAGATTAAATTGAGTTTTAATACCAAATGAAATGACTGACGATATAATAGTATAGCAAGCAGTTATGTGTCTAGTACTCGAGTCAGGGGGTACTTGGAGCGTGAGTCAAGGCACGATACAAAAACGGTTGGGAACCACTGCGTAAGGTAATCATTCATTCATATTTGTTCAGTGATACTATGAACTGTCCCCAAATAGCATTAATGTAATTTCTAAGTTCTTCACACTCGCAAAGATTGATACTTTGAGGACACGAGGACTGCATGCTCGGATGAACTACCGAACAATGCCCCCCTTGTGTTCCTGCGACGCCCCACCTGTTCTGTCCTCCCTCGTCTCGGCTGTCTCCATGTTTCAGAATAGTGCCCACTGTCCCTCCATAGACACATTCGGCTCCTTACATCCACGCTACTCTGAGCTTTAGTTTTTGTCATTCCTTGGCCTTCTCCCATGAGCAGTCTGGTTGGATTTAACAGACCAGAAGACAGAGTCGTGGAGGCTGGGGCAGCGGTGTGACAGCTGGACATCTATGGACACTGGATCATGTTGCATGTTTTCACTTACAACACCGTCTGTGCCTGCTTTTGCTCATGCATTTCCCTTCACACGACTTTCATCATAACTGACTATTTTGAAGTTGTCTTTTTAAACGCTATCTTGGCCTATGCACCGGCTATAGTTTATTGCCTGAAGATTTGGAGACATGGTGAACTTTTTAAATTGTCCTCATTACTAGGTAGTGTTGTCACGATACAAAACTTTTGACTCAATTTTGATTCTAAGGAAAATGAAATATTTAGAATTTCAGTAACACAATGATAATAAACAAAAAAAACCAAAACAATAGAGTGTTGTTTTTATCAGAAAATGGTAATGATTTCTTTAATGTTACCATGTACCATATAGTAGCTCTAATCAAGAATAGATCAAGGTAATTCTAAAAGTATTAAGAAAAGGTCAAACTTTTCCAATTTATGGTATTTTGTCAGTATTGATACTTGTTCAAAAGAGTAGATCGTTTCAGTACTAGTTTTAGCCTGGATTAACATCCAACTAGTACAATATGGTATTATATCTTCAAATATGTTCTCTGTGTAACTCCTTATACCCTTTTGTCGTCTTTGTGTTTGCATGCTGTTGAAACCCAATAGTGAATCACCGTTCAGTTGACTCAGAAAGGGCAGCCAAACTTGCTGTACAAACATGGTACAATTACCCAGATGATTGGCTGCTCAACGTCGGACCGTGGAAACCGACCTTTATATCACTGTGGGACAGGTTTGGTGCGTGGTCTGCCTCACGAAACACATTTTTGCCACTGACACTAGTCCACTGTAGCTCTGATGTTTGTACTGTGCTAATCCAAAATGGAATTCATTATCAGATAAACACAGAACCAACCACCATTTGTTTTCACATGAAGAATAAATTACTTTGCGCGTGGGTGGACAGAACTGTTAAAGTAAACAACAATTTCTCAAAGTTTTATTTGTACCTTAGTTTTAGCCATGACCTTGGAAGATAAATGGGGTTGTTCCTTACTGTAACATATTCAAGTGTAATACGCTGATAAGAAACCCACATTTAACATAAAAAAGCCTCCCCAATACATTAGTATAGCTCCTATATGCTAGCACTTTGCATTTGTGTACATTTGGAATATGCATTGAATTAAACACACAGTTGGCGTGATTTGCAGCCTAAGGCTTAGGGCATCTGGTCACTGCTGTGCTCAATGTATAGGATGTGCCTCTAAATCTGGACACATTTTGTCTCCATTCTTCCAAATATCTGGAGCCCATCTGCCTGTGCTTCAGTGAAACCTGATCTGGACTGTAGCATCCCAATCTCCCAACAAAATGTTCTACTATGTCATATTACATACATGAGAGAGCTCGTTTAGAGATTTTAAGTCATGTTGTGATTAACAAATTGGCTAATCTTATTTACTAAAAAAAATGTTACTGATTCTTTTAATAATTCATACCAGAAATTTCAGAAACAAGTGGAAGATGAAGAGTTAGAAAATGTTGGGTCAATCCAAACTATATACTGTAAATGTCTGAAATATACTGTCAACTCAAAATAATGAGCTTGATACAGGTATCCAGAACTACCAAAAGTCAACAACTATTGACTGTTAGTAGTTTGAACTACTGAATAGTCAGATTTAGAGCTGGGCTATATGGCAACAGATCCTCACATTTTTATCTCGTATTGATCTTGATTTTTGATCCAATTGTTTTTTAGTATTGAGTTAATTACCATTAACATAAAACTGGACAGATTTCTTCCTCCAAAGTGTACACTCTGCTCCAAGCACATGCTTTTTAGATAAGCAGACATGGCTCAACCTCAGTTAAAATAGTATTAATTGCCGAGCCCTGGTAAGACAACCAAATTGTGCAACAAAGGTTTTTTGAACTCTCCCTCCCTTATGAAATACATCTTTTAAGGCAACAGTTAAAATTTCTCTACCTGCTCCAACAGTACTAGTCTATCCCTCCAGTTCCCCCGTGCCTCATAGTACTTGTGAATCACAACCCATTACAAAGACAGAGCTAGCTTATCTACCCCCCAGCTACCTTTGTGCTGAGGAGAGGAGAGGGATGGAGTCATGGAAAATTTACACTGTTGACAGACAGCTTCCACATCACCTCAGCTTTGGCTTTGGCTTCTCTACTTCCTGCATTCCTTCCAGCTTGCACCTCTTAGGAAGATCTCACCTCTCTCCAGGTTTGATGGATGTCCCCGCCCCCTTTTCGAGCCCCCCCCTTCCCAGCCCATTGTCTGTATATCCAAGCTATACCAAGTACCTGCGTGGACAAGCTTTGGCCTGTCTCTTCAAACCTCAACCAAACATACACTTATCGAATCCACCATAAATGTCAGAGAAGGCCTCAAGGGTGCTCAAAATCAACCTAAGATCTGTAATTGTCACTTCTAACTTAGAACATGAGGGAACAGTCAACTTGATGGATATTTAAGGATGGAAGAATTTTCAATTTGATGTACTTTTTTTTGACACCAAGGTCCAGATAGAAACATCAGTTATTATGAGGAATACTTCTGAACCAGTTTCAATTACTAAGCACATTACGTTTCACAAATCTGAATATCTTCTTTACTCTTTATTGTTGCACTGTTCATGCATAGTCATGCTCTTTACAGGAACTTTGGATGGGAAAATTCTGATTCCGATTAACTGGTATACACACTGCAGTGCCTTGTCAGGAACACTGCCCCGTCAGATGAAAAAAATGTGATTAACTTCGGGCTGATATTTGCACTGTTTAGCACATTGGCTATTGGCCTTAAATGTCCAGCATAGGCCAATATTTAGTTTTTACCAGCAGTTTAAAGAGTACACACAAAGCTTTATAGAAATAACAGCACAAAACATGACTACAAAGTTCTTTTATAGACTTGTAGTAAAATAGGTTTGTGGATGAGTCTGGAGTAAATTTAAAGTACATAATTTGGGAAAAATAATCAAAATCGGCCAGACAAATTGGTCAAAAAAAATATAGGCATAACTTATCAGCCATTAGTTTCTCTGCTAAACATCTAAATGGTATTGGCATCAGCCATGAAAAAAAACACATCGGTCGATCTCTATTAACTTAGTAGATTTGGAGCTTAGTGATTTTGCCTCAAAACACTAGACTCTACAACCACATAACCACATAACATCTATATAGCCAAAAAACACATATACACAGATACATGTCCACCTTTTATCTATTTTCATTTCCTTCGCCTTCTCTCTTTGTACATTTGTTTCATAAACCAGCACAAAGCCATGGTTGGATTGCAGATGCCCAGAAAAGTATGGGATATGTTTCATTTCAACTTTTTTATCAACCAGCCTCAAATATGTGTACAGCATGCTATCTCCTTTCTCTTTATCTCACTCTCATTGGTTTTCAGCACAGTAGACCACGTCCAATCCTTTCCGCTTGCCTCCATGTCTCTACGCTGCATGCTCCACTGTTTCTCCATTAGTACCAGATGCTTAGGTAGTGAGGAGGAGGAGAAGATGGTGCCAGGCCAGAGGAGCTGCTGATAGCTAAGCTTCAACGTGCAGGCAAACTTCCACAAGCCTGTACTTTCCATACAGATATGCTACAATATACCCACCACCATTTTGCGTGGCTCCAATGATTTCTGTGTTATTATCTAAAACCAGCAGTACACCCACCTGGACCATCTGCTCCATGTAACACTGAAAAGCACTACTTATACTGTTTGACGAGCTTACAGAAGAATTCACTGGGAAAGCCATTTAAAGCAGGTTTAATTATGTGTTCAAATAACTGTGCTAGCAGCTACTGGATTATGAATATTACAAGATTTGAAGATAAAATGGCATGAAACTACTGAATACCATTGTTTTCCATAGAGAAATGTTATATCTATATTTATTGTAAAGTATAACGTCCATACAAGATAGGCAAATATATAATTCATACAAAGATGATTAGGCTATATAGGCATACTGCACAAAATAGAGATAGGACGAAACACAATTTCCACAAGACAAGACAAGACATAATGTCCACGAAAACGAGACAAAATGAGATTTTGACATCCATTAGAATAAATACATTGTGTGGTTCAGTTTACAATTTAATCTCACCATTTTTTATTTACTTGAATTAAAGCAGACGTATGCAAAATTGACTTTTTAAAGCTTTTAACCATGTTATAGTTATTTCCTTCATCATTTACACTCTCAAAGTTGTATTTGGAGTGATTCGTGCATGTTTGAGCAATCTTAAATTACTTATTTTCAAGACGCCATATTGCCGATCAACACCCGTTCTCACCGTCCCCAGTATATGCCGTCTTCTCTGTACTTACTTCATTTTCCAATTTTATTTTCTTTATCAGTGATACTAGGCATGGCACGATATTGAAATTTGGTGTCAAGATTATCATGGCCAAAATAATTGCGATTAACGATTATATCATGATAATGATTAAAGTTGCTGACAGCTTAAAAATATTATGGATATGAATAATTATTATACATTTTATATTATAAATAGGTTCTATATTTAAACAGCTGTTATAGTACTATAGTTTGTCTTAAGGGAAAACAACTACGATCTAGAAGAGAACATGATGGAGTTGCAGGTTTTTTCTGCACATTCTGGTGGTAAAATGAAGATCATTTTTCTCATGTGTGCACAGTCTTGTAGCAATTTTGTCATGTGAGTTCTTGTGGCGCGAGATCTTGTCCCATACCTAGTACAAATTTGATCTTGTCAGTGTTTGCCAAACCAGTTTATGTGATTAGAGACAGTGTTGTAGTTTATTTTTACATTTTAAAATTCTTTGGTCCAACTATAACATCAGCTAGATTCAGCATGGTGCGTCGCCCTATGTAAAAGGCTTACGTTCCAGTGGTTTCTCTAACAGCTTTCTGAGGTTTCTCACTTGGTTAACGTTGTGACTGAAGTTGTATCATATTCCCCCACAAATTAAAAGTTGCTAAACTTTCACCCAGACAATTTGAATACACTTGTCGTCCTATTGCTCGACTTTGAGGTATGTCAGTTGTTTGCAAAGTCATGGAGATGTGGCCACATTGGCATGACAATGATATCACAATGGCGTATCAATGTCTGCTATCCCACTAATCTCACCCTGATAGGTTGTTATTCTCTTTGGTGACCACTTTGAGGAAATGAATCTGCCTTGCCAACTGGAGATGACATATGTTTTTGAAGACTTTCCAACACGTGGTTAAGCTTGCAGTGCTATCAGTACCGCTATTTTATTATCGCTTCTCTTTCAGAGGTTCAAAGTAAGCGAAGATTAAACCAAAAAGTGATTATTTTATGATTACTGGTCACAAACAAATCAATCTGTTTCATGAGACTACACAAATGAGTTTTGCACAAGCTGTTATACCCATGTAACATTATGAAATTATAGTTTGCTGTCATTGTTTTGTCTTTTTTACCAATACTCAAAAATGAATTAGAATTTAAAGCCATTTATTGCACTGAAAAACATCCATCCTTACACTCAGCGGGCTTGCCTCTCCACAAACGTGACTCTTATTTGGCTGTGAAGAATGTTCCGAAGAATAGTTTTAACTTTTTTTTTCCCATTGAATTGTGCAGGTGACACGCCACGTCCAGAAAGTTACATACCATACCTTTAAAAATATTTTCAATATAAGTCACTAAACAGTAGGAGGCTTGTAACAAATACTTTAGTTCATAGCCCCAAAATACTCCAACATCCTTATAATACAAATAGCAAAAGCAGCAGGAAGAGTACCAAGCAGTGCACCATCAGTCTCCATCTGACAGATCCATTATGTACTAAAATGGATTAAATGTCATCTAAATTAGCATCTATGTCTGTGAATATGCTAACGCAAGGGAAAACCGTAACCTATGAGGTCCTCTGTCCATCTGTTGTTAGCGCTTGTGGGAGGCTAACCCTGTCGCCGTATGACACTGGGAAGGTGCGCTTGAAAGGCAGGTGATGAGGTAGGAGTGTTCTGGTCATACCATGTTTTTGCCAGAAAGCTCCGACGTGGGTGCGATCTGCATAGTTGAGTCACGCTGTTATCTCGAAGCCTGGCACAGACCGTGGAGTTTTAAAATACATTCCGTGGGTGGCATTTTGCATTCTAACATACACGGAGTACGTATCTTCTGCCTTGTCATCACTGAAGCGTCCAGCAGTTTTCACCCAACTTCCGTGTTCCTTCCGCTGTTTTGTGACTTTATCTCCCATCATTTGCAGCGCAGGTTCGCACAGGTCTAGACTTGTGTTGTTTTGTCTCTCTCAGATATCACACATACCAGATATTATCGCCAGAGCCCCAGGTAGGTTAGGTTAGCTTAGCCGCGATAGCCATCTTGACAAGCCGGGCAATCACGTTGGCAGACAGTGATGGATGCTAGCGTATTAGTCAGGCCTGATGGACACAGATGAAAGGCCTGTGTTCCTAGCTACGTCAGACACATGTCCCATTGGCTATCTCCTCGCTCAACTGCTCTCCTCTGTCACTTATAATATCCACACAACTGCACCAATGTCTGTGGGATCAGCGAAGATTAATATGCATGCTTAATATTTAAATCGGATTCATTCCCCAAATTATTCTGTCTATTGTCTCTCATTACTTTTCTAATCACCTCATCATCCAAGCTATGAATAATAATTTAATGAACAATTACCGAATGGGGAAAACGTATTGCGTGGCACATTTGAATTGTATGAGGATTGGAATAATAGACTTCTCAGCTATTCTCTCGCGGGTTTTGATGTGTAAATAAGTGCCATATTTGGGTTCGTTCATGGAGAAAAAGTCCAATTTAAACGACGTAACTGTATAAAATATTGCAGCTTTCAGTAGAAATTTGCCACGGATGACATTTCCTCTCATTTCATTGTGTCAGCTTCATTTTCCGAGCTGTCTCTTTTACAAGCTTGTGTTTTTCATCAGGTAGCAGTCGGACAGCGTTCTTATTGTGCATAAATTGGGGCTGTCCACGTCTAATCTTGGCCCGAGCCGCTGCTGTCCCCTGCAGGCTCAATGTCAACCCCGTTACTTTGATGTCAAGGCACAACGTATGGTTCTGTCTGCTCCGTCTCCCCCCGCTGTCCACGTAATGTCAGTCAATCAATAATACCGTGACCCACCTCTCTCGTCCCTCGCCCACCGCTTTAGTTATTCGTCTCCCGGACTGCTAAGCCTGGCCCCCTGAATCCTAACCTATTGTGCCCTCCGTTCTTACCAATAATCCTTGACAAACTATGACAATAACCTCTCTGTCTGTTGCCGTAGCAACGTGACCCCCTAAAGTAAAAGTGAAAGGAAACATTCACTCAGCTCAAAAAGTTTGGCCCCTCTCAAAGAATGTCAAATAAGGTTGGTCAGATGTAGCTCTCCACTAAAAAAAACATGTTCATCTATCCGTTTACCCATTTATACATGATGCATTTTCAAGATGGACAAAAAAGCAAATATTACGCAGAGACTGGAGAAGTATAATGAAACAACTGCTTATCTCAGACAGTTGTGTCTGTGTCATGGTGCAATGTCACAGTGGCAGAAAGGACTAAGTGGGCGGGGCTAAAAGTTTAAACTGACTCATGGTTCGAAATCAGGTACAGGCCATTTAAGTAAATATCTTCTACATCTGTAACATCTTTTGTATTAGCGTCTCTACCTACCAGTTGAAAAAAACCTCTCATTTCTGAAAAATGGAAGGCAGGTGCTCCTCTGTGATCCAGATTTGTGGAAAATCCTTGAAGGACTATGATAACTGATATTTGCTTCTTCCTCGTTTGAATTCCTTTGGGGTGATGGTTGAAAAATGGTGTGAATAACATTTGATCTTCTTGCCAATTTTGCTATGTGCACTTGCTCTGTCCATACGCTCAATAATATTTGAAAAATGTCTATGGGTGTGTGTGTGTGCGTGTGTGTGCATACCACAGGGCCTCCAAACTCCTTGCCCTCCCCATGGCCGGAGAGGAGCTGCTCCCTATCTCCTTGTCTACAGCTTATCTGCTAGCGTTAAAGTGCT